>VWZW01000648.1:163732-178144 GCA_013397115.1 Edolisoma coerulescens | reverse complement strand
GCCCATTGATCCAGCCTGTACAGATCCCTCTGCAGAGCTTTCCTACCTTCCAGCAAATTAACATTTGCACTCAAGATGGTGTCATCTGTGAACTGACTGAGGGGACACTCAATCCCCCCATCCAGATCAACAAAGATGATATTAAAGATATTAAACAGGACTGGCCCCAATACTCAGCCTTGGGGAACACCACTAGTGACTGGCTCCACCACTCTCTAGGCCCAGCTACTCAGTCAGTTTTTTACCCAGGAAAGATTATGCCTGTCCAAGATGTGGACTGCCAGCTTTTCCAGGAGAATTCTGTGGGAAACAGTGCCAAAGGCTTTGCTGAGGTAGACACACCCACCAGGTGGGTCATCCGGTCATAAAAGGAGACCAGGTTGGTCAGGCAGGACCTGCCTTTCCTAAATCCATGCTGACTGTGATCCTGGCTCCTTGGTTGTCCCATATGTGCTGAGTGATCGCAATCAAGATGACCTGCTCCATAACCTTGCTGGACACCAAGGTCAAGCTGATCACCTCAAATCCTTTACCTCATCTCAAGTTAATCCTTACTAGAAATTCCAAATTTAAAAAAAAAAAGAAAAAAAGAAAGAAAATCTAGGACCGATCTAGTCATACGTTCTTTTCCCAAAAAGGTGAAAATGTTATTTCCACTTCATCTGTATTCTTTTTAAAGAATATTAAGATTTTTGATACGGAAGAAAAAAATGAAAAAAAAAATACTGAGCAGCCACAAAAGCAGAGCACTCTATGACAGCAAAACTGTCTTTTGCACAAAAACATAGAGAACCTTCTATTGTTACTTGATCCATTCCTTTTCGTAGGCTTCATCATAAATGAGTTGACCTCTCTAATGCAAGTAGTAAAAAAAAAAAAAGGTGCAACTGTGGAGAAAGAGTGATCCAAAGTATATCAGATGTTGCTATTTAGAGAAGGAAAGTAACTCCCCTCCTTATAAAGAATGAAGTACTACCACAAAAACTTGCTCATGCAATTTTTTTGCAGGGCAGAAAAACAAACGGAAGGATTAGAAACATACACAATCTACTTTCTTCCCTCTTGACCTATACCTAGGCTAGAATACTCAAAAGACAATTGAGACTAAACTAGAGCCCTGGCTCATGGACTAATAAACTAGCAATGAAAGACATCAGCTGAATGCCAGAACAGGTTCCAAGCATCAGAGCTGAAAAATCCCAGCTTTCCAATGACCAGAGAGAGTGCCCTCTTGTAAAATACAACTTAATGAGACAAAGCTATATATATACAAAACACAGCTGCCTGCTGTAGCAGGAAATGGTCTTGATGCAGGACTATGCAAGGTGTCTGCACACACATGCTGGATACACTCTGTGGTCACAGCTAACGTGTCCCCAGTGCAGCTGGCTGCAGACCTGGGCAGATGTCAGGTCTACCCTGCACACTGCCACTGCAGCTGCAGTGCTGCCCAGTAAAGAGGAGCAGCCCAGGAGTGCCTCCGGTGTCCTCTGCTCCTGAGCACATGCAGACCAACACAGCTGCTGCAGCTGGAGCTCTGCTAACCATTCACATGGCTGATGTTTGCAACATGGGTATGGGTACTCCCCCTTACTGTGTGTAGCAACAAAAACTAACCTTAAAGCCAAAGTCCATTTTAAAAATTAACTACTTTCTTAAACATGTAAAATTCTAGTATTACACATCTGGCAGAAAAGTAGAATCAAGAAGTTCAAGTGAATGAAATGTTAGTTTTCCTTGAAATTTTTGCCTGGATACATAAGTGCTACAATAATTAAAAACCTATGAATTATTATCATTCACAAGATACTGTTGTTAGAGATATAATAAAAAGACAGGAAAATTCACATATATAGGAATTAAAACACTAGATAAAACAGCAGACATTGACGTTTTATAGCAGGTTGTCAAAAACCTAAAGATCTAATGTTTGGTGTACAGATTTTGTTTTGACTTTGGGGAGTGCCTTACCCTTTCTAGAAGAAAAAACAATCAGACTTTTTTTTGTTTGGTTTGGGTTTTATTCTGCTTTACAGTGGGTAAATAAGGGCAATACAAGAGTCATCCTCTAAGCAAATGAAAACAAGTATCACCCATGCTTCATTGCCTGAAGTCATATTGCATCATAAATTATTGAGCAATTTCACCTTAATTTGTCAGCTATTCACAACCGACTCCATGTAATGATTTCCTTCCAGTTCTCATAACAAAGTTTTACCTTTCTGAGAACTGCAAAGGAACAGAAACATCTCCTGCCTTCAGCACGAACTTCAGAAACATGAAGAAAAGCAACAGATGGGCAAACTCTTCTGAGTACTGCTCTAGAGCACCATTAACTATCGGCTAACAGATCTCAACAGCATTACCTTTTCTCTATGGAAAGAGAAGTTGAAATGAAGTACCTTAACTCTAAAAAAACAATTAATATTCTATAACCCCTGAAAACAAAGGCAGTTGTTGTACAGTAATAAATATGCAGGAGAGAGCAAAGCATGCTTTAGGTAGTGAAGCAAACTGGAGAAAGCTAAGGTGGGTTTCAATTAAGGCTTTTGTTAAAAAGTGACAGAAGGTAGCTTCAGTACCACTACACTTATTTCTTAGGTTTTGATACGTGCTTTTAGAACAGCATACTTTTATACAGAAACACCACTGATTAAGGCCAGTTGTCAGGGGCTAAAGTTCAACATTGTTTACACAGCAGATGAGCTGTCCAAAATTTCACATCCCGAGTGCATGGTCAAATGTTCTACACCACCCCATGGCTTCACACCATCCACAGAGAACTACAAAAAAGGAAAGGCCACTGCTGATTAAACAGACTAGTGTTATAATACTAGTGCCTCCATCAAGAAGTGTCTCTGTAACAACAAAAGCCAAATTCAATTCACAAATTTCCCTTCACTTAAACTTACAAAAATCCTGGTTTACTGCAGAATGTAGAGATCAGAAGGTCATACATGCAGTTAAAACACTAGAAATAAATGTAAGTATAGTTTAAAAAAAGAACTTTTTGGTTCCTCAAAGTTCCTTAAAGTCATTCCTGCAGAATGACTGCATACACGAGAACAAATTTCAGAGAGTGAGAGAATCATTAAGGCTGGAAAAGATGTCTGAGATCATCAAGTCCAAGTTTTGACTGATCAATACCTTGACAACTAGACCATGGCACCAAGTGCCACGCTCAAGTTATTTCTTGAACACCGCGGGAATCCTGACCCCAGTACCCTCCCTGGCACCTCCCTGGGCAGCCCATTCTTTCCATCAAGAAATTCCTCCTGATGTCCAACATGAACATCCCATGGTTGGGGGCCATTTTTGCTGGTCCTGTCATTTCTTACCTGGGAGAAGAGACTGACCCATACTTGGCTACAACCTCTTTGCAGGCAGTTGTAGAGTGATATGGTCCCCCCTGAGCCTTGTTTCCTTAGATGGGGCTAAACACTCCCAGCTCTCTGAGCTGCTCCAGCCCCTTGCCCATCTCCACTGCCCTTCTTCGGACATGCTCCACTCTCTCAGTGCTTTCCCTGAACTGAGGGGTCCAGAACTGGACACAGCACTCGAGCTGTGGCTGCTGTGGCTGCTGCCTTCTCTCTCCTTCTTCCTTCCCAGATCTAAAGAGGCTGAAGGACACTAGCAGAAGATGCTGGAGTTACAATCATTGAGTAAGACAGCAGTGGGCTGCAGGGCCCGGATTGTTTCCAGCACTGTCAACTGCTGCAGTTATCAAAACGGCACAAAGCTATGCAAAAGTGACAAGTCAAAAAATTATAACACTAGACAGAACAACTATATATCCAATGTAATAAGAGAAAGAGGCCTAGCAGGTAGCCCAAAAGAATCAGAAACACTGTTTGTAAAGGCCTGGGAGGCCCTTTGAAAGAGAGACCTAAAAAGAAGATAGATAATGAATTAATTAACATCAAGTCACGGCTTAAAACAAAAAAAAAACTCAGTCAAAATAATATTTCTCTTCACATATCAGTTGTTTCAGTGATAAGTTGTTACAAGTTTTGACCATATACTGAAAAAGTATGTAATGTTTAGCTATGTTAACCAAATTCTAAATTAATTTTAATGCCATATTTTCCTTTTTGCTTTCTTGTAGCTATGTACATTATGGGAACAACCCTCCAAAATGGCACTTTTACTTAGAAAAGACAGAAAGATAGTTCAGAATTGATCTAATCCAGCAGCATAACATTTATAAAAATGATTTAAAATGCTTGTACATAGAAGATCAACCAATAACTACCAGGCCAAATTTAAATATATGGTAAAGAAGTGCAATTCTACTTGACTGAGTTGAGTAACAGTAAAATCTGAAGCATGTTTGAAAACGAGTCAAAATAGTGACACAGAAATAAATTCAAGCTATGGCAAAGGTAACATCTTACTACCATCTTACTTTTTAAAGTAAAAAATTAATTTGTCAAAGGCTAAAATTTCTAATTATGTACAAAAGCTTACATTACATTAACAACTGAAAAAGTCAAGCATTCAAGTCAGCAAATGGCACTGTCAATGTCACATATTCTGAACTGACTGTCAGTGCTCATCTGCATTACAAAAGTCTTGCTGATGACCATATAGAGATCTTATAAAGATCACATGAATTCAGAACTCTTCTGGATTATTGAGAATATCCTAACTGCAAGAAAGTTGACCTTCTTTGAATGTAAACTCACAAATGACCATCTTCTTCCATGTTAACCATGGAAAATGAATTATACCAGCATTTGGTAGAAGAGACAGTACAAGATCATGCTCTTGAACACAGAATAATAATATAACATGCAAACACACAAAAAGAATTAAGTTGGTAACTGCTTATAAATCTGAAGTACTTGCCTATGGAAGGTACTTTGCTTTGTGTTTGCTTGAGTATATGCTTTTTAGCGGCAGGAAAGTGTTTTTAAATATTCCCAAAATAAAAATTCCATCATGCAGATACATATATACTTTGCCATTAAAAATGTACCATTGGAGTTAAATAGACATCAACAGTAGTAGGCTCTTGGTCCATGTAAGGACAAACAGTGAAGGCTGACACTAGTGTTGTCATAACTCCTAACATTCTGCTAGTGAGTTTTCATAACTATTTTCATATTGACAATATGGAAGTTTAATATTTAGATTATTTGTAGGACTTTTAACTATTTTGGTACTAACTAACTCCTGTTTTCTTCATCCTAGAAGTACTTCCAAAGACACAAAAAAATAGTCAGAAAACACAAATATAGAAATAGGATGAGACAGAAAGTTCTTTCAAAAAAAGTGATATACAAGGGAAGTATTCGCATACCAATACTCCTGAAGGGAAAAGTAAACATTTTCTACAGACACCCTGCTGGGTCACCTAGATATTTACATTCAGCCTTACATATTTACTACACCACAGAGATTACAGTAATTCATAAGTTTGAAGGAACTGACCACACAGTAAAAATATTCACAGTAACTTTTCCAAGATTCTGGAAATGTTTCATTTCAGCTCTTAATGGCAGTCAGCAACAGGAAATGTTTAAAATATTAGATTAGCTCCTCCGCCCTCCATCCCACAGGGAGCTTTAAGGCCTTTCCAAATTCGTATCATAGTACAGAAAATTTTCACTGCAACAGAAGCAGACGGAATAGGACAAACAGAAGTTATGTCTATTTAATCCCTTTTAGCTAGGGACATATGAATAGGAATAGGAAGAAGGCAGTACCTTCCTCCTACTGCTTCAGTAGGAGAAACAGGAGGGGACGAAAGGCTGAATATTGATTTATTCGAAGCAGGAGCACTCTCTTGATCTGAATACAATAGCAAAAACATTCACCTGTTTCCCCTCTAATAAAACTTGGTCTCATGAGGCAGGTAAAGGCACTGCTTAGGCCTAAGTCTCTAAGTGTGCTTGTTCTGCATTCAGCAATTTGCAGTTTCAGAACTTCCTGAGTGAGAAATTTTATTCATGTCTCGGAACACCCCTCAGCAGATTTCTCCCCCATTGACTTGTTCCTCTGTTCTCTGGACACACATAATATTGAATTTGGGTGATCAATAAAGCAGTTCCCAAGCTAAAGTCAATGATCAATCAACCTGAAATGGTTTTCTGTTTGTTATTAGAAACATGACCATCACTTATATCAAATTTAGTTAAGCATGAAACAATACTCAGGACTGATGTAGAGTATAGAGTGATTGCCCAAAACCCAAAAGTTTCCACTTCAAGTATTCAGGAGTTTAACCAATGCATTTCTAATTATCATCTAAAAATGTAAGCAAGAACACAAGTAAAACTTCATAAACCTTCTATCCAAGTTCAAACCATGTCCATAATTTACATTACTTCATGCAAAAATGGAAAACTGCAGACAGCAGAAATTATTAAGAGCAGTAATGAATTTTAAGACAGGATTTCTGAGTTGGATTATTGAGCATTTCCCTTGTCTCATTTTGATGTAGGCAATCAGCTTGCATAATCTACACAGGTATATTCAGAATATTTATTAACTGCTATCCAAATGGAAATCACTCCTTATCCCTCAAAAACTGCTTAAAAAGCAATGCAAATAGAACACAACTATCCTGGTCAATTGATGTATAATATTTTTCCTGAAACTTAACAGCAGTCTTGCTACTCAGAATCTCTGCTAGTTAACATTAGGAAAAGATAAAGTGAAATTATTTGCTTCTAAATTGCTCTGTAAAAGGACAAGCAGTTTCTTAAACAGTTTTTGAGAACAGATATTGGAAAAACTTAACAATAGTTTAAAAAAATCACAGTGTACCGAACAAAACATAATGCAGACCTGATCTGACCCACTGTGAGTCTCCCCCCTCAGCCTGTCAAAAGGCAGCCCACTTCACCCGCTTCATCACCAAAACTCTTTTGTCTACATCCAACCACTGAGACCAATCAAAAAGAAAAGTCTAAGCAACAGACTTGACCCAAAGACCTTCCTTTCTCCACAAAAAGGCCTGGAAGTTCCAACCTGACTAAGCTTTTTCCCTTGGAAAAACTTTACACTCCCCCAATAGACCAGTAGACATGTCGACTAAAAAACCAAAAAAATTTCCAAAGACAATAAAATCTATCCAATCAATAAAATTAGATTTGGGGATTGTTTTCAAAAATACATATCCTTATAAAGACAGCAAAGGAGAATTTCAGAAGAAAAGGTTTTTGAGGAAGTAGTTTTGCCCCATCAGACCACTTCACATAATTCTATTATTCACTTAATCAGGAAACAGTTCTGCTCTGACCCATTGCCATCACAGGCTCTCCTTTCTTGTCATCAACCAGTCCCATGCTTAAACGATGGGAAATCACGATTATGCCTCCATTAAACCTTGATCTCAGAAGATTTAAATGGAAACAAATTGGGCTATATTTTCACTGAAGTGACAAGAACAATGCAGTAGAAATAATTACTTATTTGTTTTAGATCAGTTAGCATGTACATCACCAGCAGACTAATTACTGTAACACTCCTACTAGGCTAATTTAGCATGCTTTTCTAAGTGCAGTGGCAATCCAATCTGTAAAATGTAAATAGAAATGCACTGAAGTTCTAAAGGATGGTTTGCCTACGCCTATATCTAAATAGGCAAGTTACAGAAGTATGTTCCTAGAAAGGCTAGTAACTGCAAACTTTATCTGACCTCCTTGTCATTTGTGCACCCAGAATGCATTCAGACCTGTAGGTCCCAGCACGTATTTATCTACTACATTATGCTTAGTTCCAAGCTATCAGTTTAATTAGAATGAATATAATTAATCCTACTTCATAATAAAAATGCATCAGGGTATTATATAAATGCTACAACTTACTCCACTGCATTGCTGTTTTTCCATCTTTAGTGATGTCCCACTGGAATATGGCATTTACTTTCTTTACCAATTCATTTCCCATCTCTTTTACACGACGACCAATTTCTTCAAACACAAAGTTACTCTGCAGCCCTTCAGTCTTGAAAAAAAAAAAAAGATGAAGAATTTAAAATGGAAACTTTGTTAAAAGGTACTGAATATGTCTCTTAGTTCAAGCATGGTGTACTGGAAAGCATCTACAGTAGAATTATTAAAAGCAATTGAGATTTCTTCTACCACAAAATAATCACCTCTAGCAATCATCAGCATTAAAGAGTACATTCAAGCAGAAAATGCTTCATTTCAAAATTTCATTTAAAATTATTTCAAATCTTGCTTTTGCAGTTTTTGTCATTTATCATTACAATTTAAGACATGTTTTTTAATTCGTGCTCTGAGAGTTTCTAAATTGCCCTTTTTTTCCTTTGGAGGATAACCACTGCCACTTTTTCCACGGTGAATGTCATGTTAGTTTTCAGAACAAAAAAATGTTTTTATCAGTACACTACTTTAACTTGACATGGAAGATGTTCAACACATACTGCACTATGAACACAGTCAAAACTCCAGTGCAGACAAAATTTGAGAGTGGAATTAGCTACATTTCCATTTTCAAATTTTTCAAACACATTCTTTTGCAAGCCTTTCACTGTCTTTCTTTTAACAAATATTTGTACTGGATAAAAGGCTACACTTTAAGAAGCTACTTCAGTGATATTTTTCATCTAACTGGAAGTGGAGCAAAGAAGGTCTCAGAGCTTTAGTTGTTCACTGAACCTACCTGTACAGCAGAACACAAGACTCCTCAGGCTACTATCTTGTCACCTGTTTGGTTAAGCCTAACATTTTCCATTATGTAACAGGGTTCCCAATGGCATTTAAATTTGCCAATCTTCACTCAGTCAGGCTGGTTTTCCCTGGTGGGTGTCTGACCCTGTCAGCAAATTTCTGTCAAAGCACCTTAATTTCTCAGAGTAAGCTTAAATAAAACCACCTGTTCTGCCCAAGTTCAAAAAAATATAAAATCTAAGCAGTTCAGAAAAGTTCTAATGTTTGAACTTCATTCAACAATTCAGAATGTCAGAAGATTAAACACAAGAAGCAAAAAGAAACAGGTTCATGGATAAATCATAGCATCATAGGATGGAATGAACCCAGTTTGAAGGAATCTAAAGATAATCCAGTTCTAACCCCCCTGTTAGGGAGCAGGGACACTTTTCACTAGACCAAGTTGCTCCAAGCCCCACTCAGCCTGGTCTTCAACACTTCCAGGGATGAGGCAGCCACAGTTTCTCTGGGAAATCTTCTTCCAGTGCCTCACCAACCTCACAGTAAAGAATTTCTTCTTCAGATCTAATCTTAACCTATTCTCTTTTAGTTTTAATCCATTCCCCGTTATCCTGTCACTATACACTCTTGCAAGAAGTTCCTCTTCGTCTCCCTTCAGGTACTGAAAGGCCACAATTAGGTGACCCTGAAGCTTTCTCTTTTCCAGGCTGAACAAACCCAATTTTCTTAGCCTTTTCTCCTGGGAGAGGTACTTTATTCCCCTAATTTTCTTGATGTCTCTAGACTCTCTCCAACAGGTCAACACCCTTCCTGTGCAGGGGATCCCAGAGCTGGATGCAGCACTGCAGGTGGGGTCTCACCAGAGCAGAGGGGCAGAATCCCTCCCTTGCACTGCTGGCCACAGTGCTTTGGATGCAGCCCAGGTATCACCCAATATTCCCCATTCTGTGATCACAAGCTTTTTATGAATGTCACTATCTCAGTCTTTCATAAACTTCAAAGTATTAAAGCTTCATTGTTTCCAGGCAGGAATCAATGGGGAAAAAAGGTAACAGTTTATTAAGACAACACATTATGCACTGCCTTAAGCGACTTTTAGACCACATTAGGAACCCAAGTCATCCTCACAACTGCATGTACAATTCTTTTGTGGCAAGTCCAGTACCCNATATGTGTGTTAGACCTAACCACATGCACAAACAGCTCTCAGAATCTTATTTCAAAATGATTCAGTGACAAAACTTCTTTTCTGTGAGTACATTATCCCGTTTTCACTTATGCTAATGCCTCCCTGCTGCTCCCTCCGTGTCTCTGAAAAAATTGAGAAAGGTCACACATTTTTACATCCCACATTGAGTTTGATCTTCAACATCTACAAAATAAAACCAAAACCATTGTTCTACAAATACAGATCCAAATTATATTAAATAATTTCAAGTTATGCAAGTGCTAAAAACCTGTGGCCCTCACTGGTGCATGCCCCACTTTGTTTTGTAACATACAGCACAGTGCTTATCCTGAGAGTTCAATTAGCATCAAGCACGTCACACTTCATCAGCCATCCTGTGTATCTCAAAACAATGGGAATTTTCCTCTCAAACAGATCAATTAACATCTGTATCTTAAACAACGTGCGTGTTAGCATCTTTGAACTCATAACTCCTCTGAATACTGCAAATAAGATTGGTAAGAGAACTAAGTATTTTTCCCGGGTTTTTCACAAAAACAAAGCCTAACTATACTTCTGTGCAAATTAAGACTTCTGTTGCTTCCACCTACCATCAGAGGCTCTTGAACAGAAGACTTAGCCAACACTGGTACTATATCCACATAGCCCCCTGCAATGGCAACCTCTCCAGTCTCCTTGACCTGTAGTGGGGGGAAAAAAAACATTAAAGAGGTGATGTATTTGCAAAAAGTCACAACAGAAGGGCATCTAAGGAGTATTCCTGATATTTGAAAATCAGAGATGAAAAGAGAAAACATAAAAGTTACAGAGTGAAAAAAACCACCTCCTAAACATGGTGTAGTCTTAAGGCAAGTTGTTATACTATGTCTTTCAAACAGCTTTTCAAGCAAAATAATTATTTGCCTCTGGAGAAATTGTACCAAAACATATTGCTGGTGTTCTGTTCACAAAACAGTTGAAAAACATTATTTACCTCCAGTGTTTATAAGTTGCTGTCAATATTTCTTCATAAATAGTTCTTAGAAAGACATTGTTCTAAAATGTTTTTCCTTGAGGTAGATATTTAGTTGTCAAGAGTCCATTTAGACAATTTCACTATCTCCACATGCCTTATACTGCAACTTGCACTAGAAACAGCTTTTTAAGCATTGTAAAACAAGAAAGATTTCAAAAAGAATGATGGAAAATACCTGAATTCCCTCCTGGTTTAATTTTTTGAAATAGTTAATTCAGAGAAGAAAATGGGTTTCAATTTGGCATAGTCTCTTTGAGGGATGTGACAAACCATAGTGACTTATGGCAGCTAACAGAAGATGGCAAATTGATTCACTGACTATGCATATAGAGAGGTGTATGATAAACAGCCAAGCTGGAGGAATATCAAGTACCACAGCCTAGTTTATGGCACTACATTAACAATTACTCACATCATGTCTAACAGCTTGGCACCTGCTGCCACTGCAGTTCAGACAATGGTGAAAATGGATTCAAACCACCCTATCAAAGTTGTATGTCCACTTTTAGTTTGATTTAACCAGAGTTCATTTCAACACAAAGACGGCTTTAATTCAGACAAATCCAGCATGCAATAAGAAACAAAATTCTGCACAACTCATAACAATTTAAGATGGTTTTCTAGAAACCTTTCAAACCTTGTAATTTCTATCCAAAATCAGTTACTCCAAAGTTGTGAAAGAAAAAAAACCTTAGCAAAATTCACCAAAGCTCTACATATTAGCAATTACTAAACCAAGCATAATTAAAAATTCAGCCTTTAAACACAACAGAACAACTCACCCTGTTTACAAGGGCTTAGAAGCATATTATGAACTCTTATTAATTAACATGGTATATGGAGAAGTAATATATATGAATATGTATATATATAATTCCATCAGGACTGGGTGATAGTACCTTCTAAATATAGCTACAGTAATCTCCAAAGCTCACTTGAGACACCAAACTACCTTATTTACTACTAGTAATTAGAGATGGAGAGTTTGTACACAGTAGTGTCTACACTGTTATCATTCTGAAATTCTGTAGCTGCTCATCAGGGTCTGCAAACAAAATCGGCCTCCTTCGGTCAATGTATATTCCAGAAAGCTGTATTCCTGTGGAAACAGCAATCCTCTGTTCCTATGATGACTCTTCCTTGTTTGATTTTGCCTGCCCATTCCTCCTTGCAGCTGCAACTATACCTGCTGCCCTACTCACTAATCAACAGCTGGCTACATTTTTACGGAGATGAGGCTGCAAAACTTTGGCCAGCAAAGCAATATAAATTGCACTGCACAGGCCAAAGCAAACATTGACAAATACCAGTATCAAACCATAGGTTAAGAAAGTGACAACGTCATACGATGCTACAGAAGTGATGAACATTTTAGTTTTTGCCCTCTACCTGGAATTTTACCCCTAGCTCCCAAATACAAAAAATGCAACACAACGGAAAGAGTCCTCATTTAATATGAGGGTATTAAGTCCAATGACTGTAATGGTACTTCTGTTAGAATCCTAGTGACACCATAAAATAAGTAAGACTATTTCATTCTATTTACTTCATTTCTTTACAAAGCCTTTGCCAACGGTGTGTTTAATGAGTCATCTTTTCTTGCTCCCCCTCATATCCCCAGTCTTTTAACCAATACATCTTTCTCTGAAGTCCACAATGAAGAGATTGTTCTGACCTTGGTCTGAAAATGGATTCTATTTCCTTCCTTCCACATCTCTGTTTGCAAAGTTTGCCCCGGATAGACTGGTTTTGCAAAGCGAACCTAAAAGCAAAAAGAGAAAAAAAAAAAAGTGGGGTTGCGAAAAGATCTGTGTGTCGTATGTACATGCAAAGCTTAAACACAAAGGCTCTACTGAAATGATAAAAAGTAAAGAGGAAAATAAAGTCAGCTATCAATGTAGAAAGCCTAAATATTTAAGTAAACATACAGGACAGAGACATTAAAATGCATGGAGCCATACGTAAAAGCAGTTATGGCAGTTAAGACGTCATATAAGACTTCCCCAGCACTTCAGATTTCTTTTAGCATTAAAGCCAGAAAAATCAAGAAAATTAACTGCAAAGAATGAACAAACAGACCTTGATTGCCTTGAATCTGTTCACATCATTATCTGCAAACTGCTTCAAAACGTTCCTTGCAGCAAACCCAAAGGTGCATAGTCCATGAAGTATAGGCTTCTTAAATCCTATTTAAAGTAGCAACATTTTAGGATTTTTAATATTAGGACCTTGAATGCAGCTTCTATTAATATCTATACTTTATTCATAGTATTTTTCTCCATTAGTATTCTTAATCCTTTTTCTTTTTAACCCAATTTATCTCACTGAAAAAGTGTCTGTCACTATTTATTGTTTCCTCTACTTTTGGGCAAAGGAAAGTACTTGCTGACAACTTGCACTCTTAGCACTGCCTGTGCTCTGTGAGACTCACAAGTGGAATTAGTCCCTGTCTGTAGATGTGACAAAATGAAAAATAAGGAGATTATCTGTTTTAGTACACAGGCATAGGCACACCAGACATGCAGTTACATGGAAGTGTGTATATCAAGGGTAAGAGGTATTGTAATCATTAAAAAGTGGCAATACTAAGATTATTTGATACTTCCTGTTTTGAATTCCTATTCATGGTTGGCTGAAGTCTTCTAATATAATGCCGACTTCAGAACTAATTTATTTTTATTTAGAAATTAAAAAAAAAAAAAGGAAAATTTGCAGTGTTTTCCTGTTTCTCTTATATTGACGTTTTTGTCAAGTTTTCTCACACTCTTATGCTTTGAAACAGGAGCTCAACCTTGGCAGAGGATTAGCTTCATATCTGCACTGCATCTTTTTCCAGTACTGCCAAAATCTGTCAAAAAAAACCCTTTGACAACTGGCCTCAGATTTGCTAAAGTGCAACAGTTAAGTTATAAAGATGCTGCTTGTATATTCTGATTCCTCTAACAGGTTGTTCTGACCTGACAAGGCAGGTAAACAGTAATTGATCACACTTGCAACAGCCCATGGAATCCAGACAGATCTGTCCAGGTTTGGCACTGAAACCAGTTGCTTTGCCCAGAACTCATCTGCTGCTCTTGTCTGCCAGAGTCTGTTTTTCTTGAGCTCTGAACAACTTCTCATAGCATCTACACAGCACAAAATGTTCTCCCAAGGGACAAAGCTGGGAGAAAAAGCAAAAGCAAAAACAAACAAACAAAAAAAGAGGAGACAGGAGAAAGTCTAGCCTGCAGAGAAATGGAAGATGAAGAAGAGAAGAAACCACCAAGACAGAGATAAAAAAGCCACAAGGACTCCATCCTAGCTTTGGCTGCACTATAATGAATTTTCTTCTCTAGTAGCTTGTACAGTGCTGTGCTGTGAATTTAGTGTGACAGTAAGGTTGATAATACACTGATGTTTCAGCTGTTGCTAAATAGTGCCTAACATAAGCCAAACACTCTTCAGTGTCCAGTGATCTGCCACCAAGCAGGTGCACAAGAAGCTGTGAGGGAGCATAACTGGGACTGCTGACCTGAACTGGCCAAAAGGACATTCTCTATTGTAGAACCTCATGTCCAGGATATAAA
>VWZW01000648.1:50056-163693 GCA_013397115.1 Edolisoma coerulescens | reverse complement strand
GGGAAGCTGGCCAGGAGCCACTGATCGTGGCTCAGGGATGGGTTGGGCATCTGTCAGCAGGTGGTGAGCAATTGTGTTGTGCACTTGTTTCTCTTGGGTTTTATTCCTCACTTTTTGTCTGTCATTTTCATTATTATTTGTAGTAGTAGCAGCAGCATTAGTATTATAATATTTTACTTTTTTCAGTTATTAAAGTGTTCTTATTTCAACCCACAAGTTTTACCTTTTTTCCTCTCCAACTCTCCATCCCACTGGGAGTGGGGGTGGGGGAGGAAAGGGAAGTGAAGGGAAAAGGGGGGAGGGGAGGGGAATGAGCAGGTGGGGGTGTGGTTATTAGTTGCAAGCTGAAGTTAAGCCATAGAAGCCTCAATGCTGAGCAAGATGGGAATTCTGAGACCAAAGGAAAGACAAGGCTAGCAGGATTACATGTAAGAAAGAGAAATTCTGACACATTAGGTTATAAGACATGACAGAAGGACAGGTTTAAAGGAATATGAGTCTGTTTCCTCACTGTAAGTATTCCAGCCTGATCATTCCGTCATTTCTTTCCCGTAAAATATTTGAGTATGCACACTTTTAATAGCACTCTCTTTTGTGTACAATGGGCACTGTTCTGAAAGCACAAAGCTACTATGCAGTCAATTTTAAAACAGATTACTGCACTATTGTTACATCATCAGTTTTCAGTATCTCTCATTCAGAATGTTACAGTGACATCTAGCTCTTTAAAAACTCAGTTCAATTCACCATGCAAGAACCAGAAACCAACCACTCTATTCAGAACTCAGAAACAGCCAAATATATCCAATCCTATTTCCCCAGTATTTTCTTTATAAAACTAACACATACTCAAAGAAAAATTCCGTAAGTTAATCAAGTTAATTTGTATCTAAACTAAAACAAAACCAAAATAAATGTTGCCCTCACTTTCTAGTATCTAGAAATACATGATACAGGAATAAAGGCACAAGAACATAAACAGGTGTTTTCATGTATTATATGTCTTCTGAAACATTACCCACGGGGAGTCTTAACAATAATCCTGGAATGACCTGAATGCATTATGCTGAATGCTTGCTTCCAGTACACACTGGTGAGGCAGTAAAAGAGAACATTCACAGAGATTGTTACATGACAAGAAGGTGTGTGAATATGCACAAAGAAAAAAAGCATTTGTATACCTAGAAAAAAAAAATTTGTGGAGTATGTCTACAGTCATTTCTTCTTTGATTGTACTTGCATTTAGTATAGGTAAGGCACTGTCATAGTTCCAAAATCCAGTGCAGCAGTTTTACGTTGAGACAAAGGGACACTTCATCTACAGGGTTAATTTCATTTTCCCTAAGTGCTAGTGCTCTTTGTGTGAGCAGGTAGAAGATTTCTACTCCTTTTGTAAGGTTTTTAAAGTATTATCATTATTATTATTCCAAATACTGGGTTTTCAATTATAAACATGTATTTTTCACCTCCATCACCATCATTAACAAACCAACATCATTAACAAACAGAATGGTTTAACAAACTGGGGAAATCTCTTCATGGGCTCTAGCATGTGACAATCATTACTTAGGAACACAAATTTGCATAGAATTATACAAAACTGAGTTAACAAAACAATTAGTATGCATTTATGAAAGCAGATAATTTGCCAAAGTATGTTAAGTGTGATCTGAACAAGGAAGCATAGCTCTGCTCTATTTACCTTGGTAAGAACATCATACAGTGATACTTGCATATTAAAAAGAAATTCACCAGAAAAATTCTGACTAATCATTACAGATTAGTAGTTTCATGTAATGTTTATAATGATACCATACATACTCAGGAAAATTTCTTAAGTAAATCAATTCGCTGTCTGCCTGGAGTAATCACACTATACTACTTGCAAGGCCTGAAAAGAAGTCCAAAAAAATAACTTTACAACAGGATGTTAAGAAAACACCCTTTTTCAGTAATTACATCTCTTCAATAATTAGTTAGTGCAGCCTCTGATTTGGTGCTTTGGCATGTAGAATTACATAAATGAACAAGTTAATGCACTAGCAAGAGGTGCAGTTAAGCAATTTTACAGGAAAGAAGTGCTAACAAGCTCTCTCTCCTGCCCTCTTGGATTTATTTGGATTGAGAAGACTATACTGAAGAACAAAAAGTTCCCCTGAGACCCACATAATCTCAAAATTATTTAGATGGAAAGAACTACGTATCAAAGAATTTATGCAATTCCTTTGGAAGTTTTGATAGTCAATTATTTCTGCTTATGAAACAGACATGTAAAAACAGGATAGTTACAATAAACAAGATCTAAAGGAAAATAGGTAGAAATTATTTTTCCACTGTAAGTGAAGTCCAAGCACCATTCCTCATTTCCAGCTACAAGAAGCAATGCTTCAAACTGAAGTGTCATGCAGAACTTTGAGGATATTTAATGGTGACTCTGAGAACAGCTATAAAACAAGCACTGCTTTTTCCAGGTTGTCAAAGATGTACATAGTGAAAAACAGATTTTAAAAATACATATACATCATCCTTCATCCAAACATGAACACAATGGTATCTGTCTCAGCTCACCTCCAAGAGCAGCAAAACTTGGATCCAGATGTAAAGGATTCCAATCCCCACTCAGCCGATATAAGGCAGCCTGCAGAAACAGGAGTCAGAACGAGCAGGAGTCACCCGGAAATTCATGACAGACTAAGAAATGTATCACAGTCTATTTTACTAGTCGTTATATTATATACTCTACAACAAAGCAGGTAAAATGGAAATTAATTATTACTGCGCAGCAAATTGCCAAAGCTCTAGGGGAACGTGCTAAGAACCATGTGTGGTCTTAGTCCATAGGAAAATAATACAAGTGCTTAATGGGAGGAAGAAATAACCTACTCTGCTGAAACACAGCTCCGCTTCATTAAATTTGGCAACAATGAAGCAATGCATTTTCTAGAATTTGTTCATGGGTTCTTCAGCTTGAAGTCTAATTTTAAAGAGAGTTTTCATTGACAAATTTATCCACAATGTAAATCAGAAGTATATATATGACTTTTTTTTATAATACACACACACACTATCATGTTTTACCAACAACAGATTCATCTTACAGAGATCAGAAATAGCCTTAATTTTTTTTTCCTTTTAAATTGTGATACACTTCTCTTGTAGATTCATGGGTAGTTGATCCCAGTATCAAAAACAAACAAAACCCCAAAGCAACACTCCAAACTTTCCAGAAGACTTTTGCTTCATGTTAAATATTCTCTTTCATTACTACAAAAGTAGAGAAATAGAGATTTAGTGGTTTTTATATACTGTGAATGTGAATAAACCTGAGAAACTATGAAGAATATGGCTACTGTACTTCAGGTTTCTGTCCCTGTGTAGCTTGAGCGTTTTCATTATCAAATCTTGTATTTGCTGTACATGCAGAGCAGCCAGCAGTCCATATTATGAGAGATATCAAAAGCCAACCTGTGCATATTTCTGAAATAAAACCTTTTTCTCTGGTCAACAGATTACAGTGAAATCCAGAGACTAAATTATAGCGGAGTACTCTCTAGTAAAAATTTCCCAGAAGTACAGAGAAAATCAGCATATCACATTAACTAATGAAGATTCCAAGAATTTAGCAGCTTAATTATGATGACATATACAAATTGAGCATGGATTTAATTGAAAAAAGCTTTTAAACTGAAAACAAATTGTATTTTAGTCAAGCACATTCTTGGCCTTTGGAACCCTTTGTCAGCAAATACTTTTTTCCAGCATTTTGAACTAGGACTACAAAAAATGGTATGTATTTATCCAAATGAGGGTAAACTGTACTAAATTCTGTTTGGAGGAAAGAAGATAGCAGATTTCTCAAAGGGAAGAATTAAAAAAAAAAGATTCCTGAAAGGAAGAATTTTCCAATATATGTCTAACACTGTTTTTCCATCAAGTCTGAAGCAGACAATGTAACTAGAGAGGTTCTGAACTCTTATCATAATTTTAAACCATAATCCATCTGTTTTATTTTTTAATCTGTTAATATTCGGGTCATTTCTCCCCCTATCTACAGCTTTAACACTAAGCTCTACCTCTCTCTTACTTCTCATAGCAACTTGCATCAAATCAATACAGCAAGTGTTCTGAGCCTCAATTAAGGTGGAATGTAAAGAGCTTGTCACTGCTTTCTGTAAGAGTTGGAACCACACATTAAAAACAGAAAGAAGAAAATCCTAAACTCCATCATACCATAATCATGCAAATTTTAGAACGGCAAATAGCAAGCTAATACTTCTCCATGGCTGTTTACATATTTGTTTACTGGTTTTGAAACACTTTTCCTTCTGAAAAAGGAAAAAGTATCAGTAGGATAACATCAGTGGATCTGAAATGTCTAACTGTAATTTCACTTTTGCCAAAAAGGTGTATTTATTATAACATCTTTTTTTTTTTTCCCCCCAATTATCTCCTAATTAATCCTATAATATCTTAGGAAAATAGTGAAGATTGGAAATTTCATACTAGTCTAAGACTGAAGTTCACTTGGGTCTGTGTTTTACATCCTGAAAAGGACCAAAGAGAGGGCAAACAATTTGCTGAATATATCAAAGTTATATCCCTATGAAAGAGCTTTTTAGTAAGGGACCTGTAGTTTCTTTTCAAACGAGTAAATTTAAAACTGACAATCTAAAGAGAATTCTTCAACAGAATTCTATAAAGTAAGTTATCACCCTTCATTACTGAAGTTTTCCTTCAAAGAGTCTAAAATCTAACAGCAAATTGCCACTCAGGAATTAGAAAAAATTGCCAGATATTAAATTATTAAATAATTAAATAACTTCTTTGCTAAATTAAAATTCTAGGGTCTTTCATTCTTCAATTAATTTGAATTTTTATAGAAGCTGTCAGGAGGCTATTTTCACAAAAGAGCTGTTGCAATAAATTTTAATTCTACCTAAATAACATTTAGTTGCAGTACTGGAAAATTCAATTTATGTATCATAAAAAAAAAGACAAATTTCTGTGTTAAGCCCAAAACTCAACTTAAATCTAGCTATGCAGCTGTTGCTTACGAAAGCTGTAATAAGAACTAGCCATTTATTTAGAGTGATAATAAATACTACTTGGGAGACAATACCTTTACCAAATGCTTTTCAAAGTTACTGTAGTAAAAAATACTTGTGCTTTGCTAACAAAATAAATGTAACAGAAAACAACTGTGTTCAGTGAATTACATGTGGTCAATGTATTTAATTAGAAGTTAAATATGAATCTGGGAAATGAAACTTGTCTTCTTGTATTTTCAATAACTACAGTGGCACTGGTCACAATTAAAAAACACACAGGCAGAACTGAATAAAACAGTTACCGTAGATTTTTTAAGATTCAGTGCAGCCAAATCAGGTCTGCCAACAAATTTCTTTTACCATGATCTTTGGTAAGTCTTCATTATATAAACTACATGAAAACAGAACTAACTGTTTTAGAGCCTTGTTGGCTCTATTTTCTACATTCCTACAGTAAGGACATTTTATAAGTGATAGCATTTGGGGGGAGAAAAAAAAAAGAAAAAAACCCAACCAAAGATTCATCCTTGGAGGATTACAAGAATCAATTGATGTGGACCATTAGGTTGAAGTCAGTCATAATATGGTTAAATTGTTCTCCAATTAATAACACAAACTGTCAAGTCTCATTTCCTAAAAATTTAGGAGTTCTGCCAGACTGCAAAAGAAAAGGCGATATCAAACCTATCAGTGCCAATTTTTCAGTCTTCCTGCAGACTGTAATAAAGGTCAGTGGTAAAGCTAATGAAAAAGGAAGCCAACTATTCATGTATTTTCCGTTCTAACTGGGTAGAAAAACAGCTCTACCTAAGAGTTTATCTTACCAAGTAAATGTATGTATAGATGAATACATGTACATCTGGACACGGACATGTATGTATGTACACTTCTACAGCTTAAAAAGTAGTCAAGCCATCTTGTGAAGGAAAAACAGCCACAATCTCTTCTGCATGTGTCAATGAGCTCTCATTCACATTAAGAACAGTGGAAATTTCCAGTTAAACTGGCAGTGTTGATGCTTCAAGGGCTCAAATTTAGCACAGTACTTAAGTAATTCACTGTACATAAAACCTCCCCACCCCACACTATTTATGTACTTTCTGTTTGCCCATATCAAATATTTTTCAAATTTAGTATCAACTTACATATTCTGACAGAGACTTCACAAAACATTAGTAATTTTTCAGTAGCACAACAAATATGCAAGAAGCCTTTCCCTTAGCAATGCGTCTCTTAATTAAAAAGGACAAATCACTTCATTTTGGGGAATTTCAAATGGAATAACAATTTTTATAGTCTTTACTAAGATCTGCATAGATAAGGGGAGGTAACAAAGTTGGTAAGGAAGACCATCTTGTTTAAACAAATTGACTACCAGACTAGTACCTTTTCTTTTTTTATCACCTTAACACACAAAATTCTACCATAATCCAAGCCCTTAACTATTTGTCAAAATTGCCATGATTTAAAAAATTGTATTTTGATCTTCCCAACAGGAATAAACACAGAGGACTGGCGTTTATATAAACCTTGGCATTAGTATCATAACATGTAACAAACTTTCAAAGTAATTACCACTACAAACTTACAAACTTACTATGCAATGGTTCTGAGAGTACCATCCCTGCACATTGAAACTTCAAAACAAACACGGAAAAGGTTATCAAATCCTAGCAAAGGCTTCACATCCCTTTGTTTGGCTTGTATCATCATTTGTTGTTTAGTACTTTTTTTTCTGTCATGGTCTCCATATTTGAGAACCTGCATAACATCATCTTCTCTATCATGAAACAAATCATTTATGCTACAAATAGAAAAAAAATCACCCGAATCCCTCAGGAGGCTCTTTTGTGCTATTGCCTCAAGTGCACTTAAATTTACACATTTTCAGGCAATGCTGTACTACAGTCTTTACAGAACAGGATATAAATTAGAATTTGTTCTACAACCGTATTTTGATGGCAACTATGTCGTATCTTTCCTGTTGCACAGTGGCTTCCAGTTTCTCCTGTTTGTTGCCCATGCTGCATGCATTGGTGTAGATGCACTTCAGTTGGGCTACTGATCCCACCACCTTTTTGTGGGGGAGAAAACCTAATTCCTATATTATGCTCTCAAGTGCTTCCATGTTTTCTAACACATCAGTAACTCTTCTGTCTCTGCTGACCCAGGGATTCCATCTCCACTGAGACAGTAGACTAAAGGACCTCACCAGCACACCTTCCCTCAAATACTGGCATGTTGCCCTCATGCTTACCTCTAGTGAGCCTAGCTTCACCCCCTTCCTCCTTCAAATCTAGTTTAAAACTCGTTTAATAAGCCCTGTGCAAAGCTCTTTTACCCCTTTGAGACAGGTGCACCCCATGTGTTGACAGCAAGTCTGCTGCTGTGCAAACTGACCTGTGATCAAAAAAGCCAAAATTCTGCTACTGACACCAGGCTCAAAGCCAGCTGTTGATCTGTTGGGTCTTCCTGTTTCTTCCCTCATCATTCTCTATGTTCTCTAAAACCACAAGTATTTACATATGCTTAGGATTAAAACACACATGAAAACTGTAGGACAAAAGATGGCTTTCCACAGGTAAGGATTCACATTCCAACTACACAGAAGCTTGTAAGGGTCTTATAACACCATCCTCAGACATAAAGCAAAGCCTCATAATAATGGACCTGCTGGCAACAGGCAGAAAACATTTCACAGTACATTTTAGCTTAATAATGCATTAAGCATTCATTAAATGCTTCCCACTTTCATTCCAAGAATTCTTTTTAGTAGGTTTTTATTGTGAAGTCCACCCTTTTACAACAAACTAGATCTCAGCATAATTTTCTTCGCAATTGTTTCCAGTTACATTAAGAACTGTAATTTTAACTGACTTTGATACAGTGAAAAACTAAACTCAGGTAGCTGTGGTATGAGCAGGACTGCAGGACTGAGAATGACTCAGGAGGGGAAGGTGACTCCTGCAGTCTTAATCACAGGATGCTGATAACACTACTTCAAAGAGGACAGGGGCCAATTATTTTCTCCTCTTTCAGAGAAAACGAAAAATAACTGGATGTTTGAAAAAAAAACCAAAACCACTAAAAACCAGCAATTTCTTCACATCTTGTCAATCAGTGCTAGATTTATATCTGGAACAGAAGGCTTTACACAGTTTTTTTTAGATTAGTCTAGGTATGATTTACTGAATCTTTCTCAAAATCTCTGAATGAGTAAAGAATCATATTCAATAATATATATGCATGTCTCTTTTTTATGCTGCTCACTCTATCACATCCAGAAAAATCCCCATCCGATGCTATATGCCACTCCTTTAAACATTCTCTGTACAATACAATGCCTCAAACATTTATAAACATCCTTGCTTTATAGATTAGAAACTACAAGGAAAAAAGGTTGTAATTGTCAGCAGCAGAAACAAATTCCAGCTCTCCAATGCAACATTTGAATGCCTAGTTTTTTAAAGCACCTCATGTTTTTGATGTACAGTGTACTAGCTCAGAACACAGCCCCCAGGGATTTCAATTTCAGCCTGTGATGCTCAGACATCCTCCTGCTAGTCCTACTCCCAAATTTCATCTTCCAAATTTTATCGTCTAATCCTCTCCTACCAGTCACTGATTCAGGAGCACCCATGTCTGAGTGCTTTGGGATATCTGGGCAACAGTTGCCCACAACCAAAGTACAGAAAATCCATTGTCAAACAACTGCCAGTCTCTAACCATGAGATCATTTTCCTCTCATTGCTCCTTCTCAGAACATAACTTCTTGCAACAAATAACATAAGAAAACTGACTTCCTACACTCTCTCAACTCATGTCTACAGCCCTCTCCTTGCATGTGGAAGGAGTTCCTGAAGAAGAGGGAAACAAGCACACCATTCATGCCTGCATCACTGAAAACTGTATCATTAAACATTGCACACAAAGCAGATTAAGACTACAAAAACTAAAACCTTTACTTGGAATTTTTATCTTTTTAGATATCTCTAACACTTAAAACACTATCATGGTTTTCCAAATTAAAGCAACTTAAAAATGACTGGATATAAACAAGCTCCTTCAACAGACTAGTATTAGGCTCAGTTTCATCAGTTCTAAAGAAGAATTTAAAAATTCTTGAAAGCAAGAATGGCCAAACTGCCTCACCCTGGAAGCCTCAGAACAGAAGTACCATGTGCTTGAGACACCCAAATCGCATAGAAAAGTAGTTGTGGCAGAAATCCACACATGATAGCTCACATGATGCTGCATTGAAGAGTCTTAAAGGGGTCACAGTTGCATGTACACAGCTGGCTCAAAAGCATTACGGGCTGAGACACCATGTTTTTCAAAACCTGTCTAAATGGTCCTTTTTACTTTTTTGTCGTGTCTATTTCTCCCTATCAACATAAGTAATAAGCTCACAGAGTCAGAATTCAATGCGGGAGAATGCTTCAGTGAAGTATATGATACTGTTGCAAGCAAAGAAAATTTTTCTACTGGCAAATGTTTTGTAAAATTACTAGATGTTCTATTGAGATGTGCTGACATTAACAAAAACTTGAAAGTTCTGAAAACTCCACATACTACTGCTTCAGTTTCGCCATATAGCAAACAAAACAGGTAGCTTTTAGAAAAAGGTGAGAGAAAACAGAGAACAGTAAAACTGAAATGACTTTGTGAAAAATTTCATTTTATGCGCTACTGTTAAGATGTTTATTTGTTGTCACTACACTGTGTATTCTGAACATTATTTCTGACATTTGAAGATAAAGAACAGTTTTTTGGAAGGAAACTTGTAGAATATCAGAACACTGTGAGTTTTTCCATGAGCAAACAAACAAAAAAACCCTCCAAAAAACCACAGAAACTCCACAACAAATTCAAGAGACCTTATTTGTTTCCTTCCTCAAAAGTGACTTGTGTTACTTAAGGTATAATCCACTTTAAATAACCACTGCAGCTTACCTTGTGTGTCATCAGAAAATGAGTTCCCAAGAAATCAACACATTTAGTAAGAGATTGAAAGCTATATGTAGACAAAATTCTCCAGAGATACAGGTCATTCCCTGCCTGTTATTTTTCATTGCATTCGTAACCATTCAGCAAAATCAGTTTGATTGATTAATTTAAGCCCCCAGTTTGAAAACCATCAGGACGAAAGCTCTGTATCTACATTAAATATTCCCTATAGGGTTGAAATTGAATGATTCATTCCTTGCTAATGGCTAATAGTCAAACATCCTCTAGACGTCTTGATCTTCTGTCAGAAGGTCTATTTTATTCACAAGATTTATGGCAGTGTGTCTAGTAAAGCAAAGCTCAGGTTACAGAGAGAGAGCAAGCTAGAAAAATACCACCACACATGCACATCTCTACAGGGCAAGATGGAAAAACTGTCATCTAGTTCTTTGCAGAAAAAATCATTAATACAGAAGAAATATTTTATATCCTTCTTCAGCAACATGCAATTTTAAGCCTTAAAGGCTTTTAGAAGATCAGATAGTTCTACATTTTTCTTAATCACTTTCACCTTTAAGCAGCTTACATCATGGTATTGCAACTCATTCACAAGCACTGGCTGGAATTTAAAGAACTTCTCAGAAATGGGTACAGATCAAAGAGGGATAAACATGTATTATACCTCCTGCTATTGGTCTTTGATACCAGTAACCAAAAGGATTACTTTGTTCTGTCAATGGCCACACAGAACAAAGATTTTTCAAGGAACTGTAGGTGGCTGTACCCTCTCTTCCGCTGAACACACGGTGATGGGCAAAAACAGTTATTTAGCCCTCCGTTCCCAGTATCCTCCTCACTAAGCAGCGCTTCATCTGGTCTGAAACCTTCCTCTTGGAAAAAACCCACTGCAGTAGTTAGGACTGAATAAACTTTCAAGGTAACCACAGTCATTATCTTCAGTGAAAAACAAGTGTGTAAATATTTCTAAAATATGCATGGAAGTCTATTTATCAGATGGTTTACTACATGATCATGATATGAAAAGTTAAGGGGGAAAATGCTGGTTATGAAGAGCAGTTTAGCCATGTAATTATGGTAAGATAAAAACTGAATGTCACAACTATCACTGGACATTAGTACAGTTTAAGTTAAATCAAATCCTATCTGCAAACTGACTCTTCCAGTCTCTCTTATACTCCGTACCAATTCAATAGTTGAATGGCAATAGTCATTTCTGCCAACACACTTTTCATTTAAACACTAAGACATTCAGAAACTTTGAAGCAATTTGTGTGCCAGCTTCCATTTTTTAAAGAAGATTTTGGGCAGCTATGTGTCATTCCACAGACACATAAATGTAAAATCTTGGTAAATGTAAAACATTTTCCCAAGCTGTCCTTCACATGAAAGTCTGTATCTGCCCATAAAGTTCCCGAGTGCTATACATTCCCCTCTCCTGTATACATACCCCTCCTGTCATCATCACTGAAACACAGATGCTACTGAATAATTTGGTACATAAGCCTTTTTGTGATTATCAAAGTCCACGGGCTGTGGCTCCTCTAACTGGAGAATAATTCTCTTTATATATCTACCTGTCAGGAAAGATCTTAAAAAAAACCAAGTGAAGTGGCTACTCTCTGCTACTTTTACTTCCAATAATCAATTTTGCCGTAGCAAAGTTTCCCAACTTCTGTGTTACAGTGTCATTACTATCTTTTATCTCAAGAACTTTGAGCATTTTATGCACAACAATTCTGGACATAAGGGTTTAAGGCTCAGAAACTAAAATTACCACATGAACAAGGCAATCATAAGTATCTTGCGAAAACTGATGGGCCTGGAATCAATTCCAATTTAAGCATGCAGTGGAGAATCTTTCCAACATTCAAAATAAATACTTTTAAATACTGGACCTTTAGAGATGCTGTACCTCATCTAACAAAGAGTCAGCTGCTATAGAGCATCTTCCACTACATTTAGCCACCTCCCAGGAAAAAAGTACTCCTCACCATTCCCTGCTCCTTGCTAACCTTGGCAATTTTCGATGGAGCCTACTGAGAATTAGACACCTGTACCTCCTAGACCAATGCTGTGAATTTTATGATGCAGCTAGTACATCAGTGACAGAAACAGAAACACTCATCTTGGCTCTCTTTCCCAGTTGAAGTAGGGCTGACTTGGACTTTCAAGCACAGGAATCAGCTGGATGAGACTTAATTATTCCATACATAATCAGAAAGAGGCTAAGCAGACATCACAATTACCACAGTTCAGCTATGCGCAACATTTTAATTCCATCTTCAAAAGCTGCAGCCGCCTGCCATGACTAAGTTGCTTTTGGAAACACCACTCAGTGTCCCAATGTTGGTAGCTCCAGACTTTCCTTTCTTGTTTGTCTGACACCTGTATGTTTACCTTGAGAGAGGTCGTATTTCTTTGCACAGGTTTCTGCCTGGGGAAGGCAGATGCCTGTGAACCAGTGGGAATGTGGACAAATAGAAACATACCTGGACAGGTGTCTCTCAGTATTTCAGGTTTCCCTTGACTCCTCCTACTACACAAATTTAACTTTTTCAAAACTGTGAGCCAAAAGAACTTTTTTTTTTTTGGTCACAATGTGTTTGCCTGCACCATATGATGTGAATTCCAGGAAGCCTGAACCTTTTTTCCAAAAATACAACAGAATACAAACATTGATCTCCTCCTTCTATGCAAAATTTGTGATAAACTATTATAAAATTTCATCAGTCTTAAGAAAAGAATGTTTTACACAGTACATTGAACACAGTCATAAGCTAGAAGAAATTTTAGCTTTATACATACATACACACACATATATACACACACATAAACATAAATAAACAAGTATAAATACCTGAAGTATACCAGAAAGCCTGAACTATTAGTTAACATCATTTAACACTCCTTTCTCCAAACAAAACAAAGATTTCCCCACCCAAAGCATACAAAGCTTTACCTGATCAGGTGTTGTGACATCAGAAATTACAGCATCAGGGGGTCTCTTGGGTGGATTTGCTGTTAACTAATGCAAAAGTAACAGTATTATTAATATTTCACAGCAAAAATCTTTTATGCATACCTAATGCCAGAATATACCAGTTATGTATAAAAAGAAACAATATTTAGCAATTTGTTAAGGTTCCTCCTATCCTTTCTAAATTTAGGGACAAATAGAAAAAGATATTTAGTCCAGAAAAGGTCTCTTATCAAGATTAGCCTTACAAAGATAGTGATCCTGAGGCACCAGATCCTGCCTACAGTTACATGATACACCTGATGAGTTTGATAACATTTCTTCCAAATTATCCAAAAGAACTCAAGCAAGAATTATTCACTCAGAAAAAACAGGTATCTCACAGAATATTAAAATGCTTTGGAACACAGAAACAAAAATGAAGCTTTTAAAATAATACTTTCAAAGGTACAATTAAGAACAAAATTATTTACTACCTCACCCATGGACTATGTTGCATTATTTCACCTTTAAGAGCTTCCAGCATCTTTTTGTTTTACACATTTTTGTTTCATTTTTTTATTTGCAATTATATGCTGCATATTAAGCCCCACATTACTGAAAGAAAAGCTGTTCCTTGTGCAATCTACAGCTTCCCAGTTAAGTTTTGAAGACATAAATTTTACCAACAGACTGACAGGGAATATCCTAGATCATGACAAACATAAAGGACCATAACCAATTCAAGCTATTAAAGTAGCTGAAATCTTTTTTTGTCCTCTACTCCTTGTGTTTTCAAAACAAACAAAAAAGCCCAGAAAGAAACTGGCATAAGCTCTTAAATGAAAGAAAGCAAACTGATTCTCACCTGTAGTAATTTCACTTATCTTAATTTGTGTAAGGTCTTTACCAAAGAAAAGAGAAATCAAAAGAAACCAAGTGCTGTGTAGTTTCATGTCTAATAAAAAAAAGGCTCTTCCCTGTTTATTAACAGTAGAGCAAGACCTCTTCTCGGGCAGAAGACTTGATAACAGCACTCCTCTTGTCACTTCAGAGAATCACAGTGGACCTACACAATCAGCTTGATAACAAGAACATTACCTAAACATGCTTTCAAAACAAGCATGGCTTGCCAGTCTATTTCCAGCGGGTTTAAAGAAACTCAACTTGACCAACTGAACCATTAATATTAGCCAACATATGAATTATCAATGAAACCCCTCTACCCGCAGGTCAAGAAACTCTCAACTCAAGAAGAAACATGACTTACACAACACGTTGCTCATCACAGACCTCAACTTGGAAATTTGTTCCTCTTGACTTGCAATACAATTTTCAAATACAATAAAAGTGTAAAGTGACAAAAAGACACACTCATCAGCTTGGGATTTCTTTTTGTACGGAGAGGCATGAAGCTCTTTTTAATGGGAAGATTTGCAAGGAAAAAGCAGGAAAATTCACCATTTGAAACTGGCCTCTTGCATGCAGATCCCTCTGTTGAAACTGCTCTATCATTATGCTGTCTTAATGAGACTACATTTGGGGATTTTTTCTATCACAGGAAGGAGCTGCCTGAAATAGGTATGCTTTGTATTTTAAAACATAAAATAATGTACGTAACATTCTCATACTTCACTAAATAGAGTGAAGAAAGTGCAGTTGCCTAAAGTGCAATGTTTAACCAAGAAGTGCCAAAGCACTACACTAGACTCACTGACATCACCATTACAGGTTAGCCTTGAACCATTTCAAATATCTCAGTGTAGGAATATCTCATCTGTTTAACGTTTATCAATTCAATTTTCTCCCTAACTCTCAAAGGGGTTTTGTTACATGCACTGCTTATAAAATCTGATTACAGAAGAATTAAGGGTTCCTTCAAAGACCTCTACATACTGTCTGCAATAATTTCCTGTGAATTTTTTTATACTACACAGAGGCTCTTTGAAGCAGCAGGGATTTCAGGACCTGATTTGTAAAGTTATATATGGTAAAACTTCTATATAACTGATACAGATTTAAATAAAAAAACTTGTAAGTTTACATGCAAAAATCCCAAAGAACATCACCTACAGTATTTCAGATGTATGAAATCTTGGTATTTCATTACCAATGTTCAACAATACTGAGCTTAACATACCCTCTATTCAACTGATTATTACTGTAGTGCCTCAGGGCTCTAGTTCACAATAACAACATGCAGACACAGCTGACACTGCCCTCAAACACAGTACTGAAGGGGACAATGTCAGGTACCCTAATTGCTACTTCAAGCATTTCAACATACACACTCCTTGTTCATGTGACACTGTTTGCTACTCGCTAACTCTCTGAAAACAAAGAAGTTCAGCTCCAAACTAGAATGCTTCTTCTCTTTTCCCCTTCATGCTTTCCAAGCCTCTTTCATGCAAACACACAGATTTAGAAAGAGCTACACCTAGAGATCTTTTCTAGAAACTGCAAGCTCAACCCTAATACTGCTTGCCATTAGGATATTCTACCATTTCAAGTATTTCGATGTAGGAATATCTCATCTGTTTAATGTTTATCAATTTTCTCCCTAACTACCAAAACAAAACCACTGGTTTCCCAAGCCCTGAACAGCACCTTTTCACTCAGGCTCTGCAGTGAACAGAAGTATTTAAATTCCATCTGAGTTTGCACAGCCACACTGCTTAAATTCTAGTTTATACTTCCTAGTTCATATACCAAATATTTTTCTTGCACTGCTGACAGAAGTCTTTGTGTGTTTGGTGATTTTTTAAAATATGGATATGTGTGGATTTACCTTGGCCTTTTCTGATGTTCGTTTTCCACCAAATCTTCCAGCTCCAACAAAAAACAAAGAGAACTGATTATAACACACCAGGTCCTTTCCACAATAGGTATTCACTGAAAGACAAAAAAGAGAAAGGTCATATATTGTCCTCAGTCTCCTTTTTCATGTGTTGTTACAAGACATAAGTTCAGCTGGAAACATGACAAAGCTCATTTTAACAACTGAGAGGACAATGGTCACACTTTCCCACTGCACTGTTGCAAGTCACTTCCTGAGCAGGGAAGACTAATGATCTGTTACAAATAATATCATGAACTTTATCTATACAAAAGCATTAAAATTAATAAATGAACTATCAAAATGGCGACAACATTCAAGGTGCTAAAAATATTTGACAACACACTGCTGAAATTAGATTTATTTAAGCATCTCAGACTGCATTAACAATTTATTTAAATATAGAACTGTACCACAAAATATGATGCACTAAAATCTATTGAGAATACCCAGTGTGTAAAGTAGCTTATGACCTCATACAAAAAGTGGTATTAGTATCTCGTATGAGAGGACTTCTAGAGTTCAAGGTCACCTGTTCCTTCTTTTGAACAAGTTATACTGCTTACATTGAATTAAGATTCAGCTTCCTATTTACAGTTCATATCTATTTCACTCCCTTACACCTTAGACTGGAATTCACAGCACTTTTTGTTAATAATGTTCATTTCCAGTTCTGGAAGAAATTTAAAAACCACTGAGACACTGCTCACAAAAATAACTTTTGCATTTTGCAGGAATAGACAGGCTTCATATTAGCCCAGTATGAAATCAAAACACAGCTATGAGGAATGGTCAGGAAAAACCTTCTGCAATTTTATCTGACCACTGAAGGAATAAAAGGTGAACAGTGTTCAGAGATTCAGTGCCTATTAACCCACTCTTGCTGTCTGATTTCCCAAAGGACCTTGGCATAATCACACCTAATGATAGCCAGGATTCCGAAAACCACAGAAGTTATCAGCTTCTGGAGACATTCTGATCCTCTAACTTGGATACAAGAGGAAGGAAGTGGGTTTTGTTTAGAATAAAATAATATAGACATGAAAAAGGAATGCAGGACATGCTCTTGAAGATCGACACTTTGCAGATGAGCCTACACAACATACAGATATGATTAACCTTTGCAAAACCACCCACAAAACACACGCAAACATGCAGACACACACCCCTTACTGTGGGGTGGCAGAATATAAACTGGCTGCCTTCAGGCAGGAAAAAGTATTATCATTATTAAGAACTTTGATCAGTTTGCATACTGCATTATTCTACCTACACAGGAAGAAAGTGTTCTTATTTCAGTATGCTCACTACCCAAGAACAATTACACTTTGATCAGTTTGCATGATGCATTGTTCTACCTACACAGGAAGAAAATGTTCTTACTTCAGTATGTTAACTGCCCAAGACCAATTACACAGCCACATCTCACTGAGATTAATAAGCTAAAAGTCTTTTCCATGGAAGGGCTGGCAGTTATTGGTACAGCTAGTTAAAAAATGAAGCCTAATAAATTTTACTGCACCCCCTTCAAAAGCCATAAACAATTTTACCATCTATTAGCAAGACTGCTCCTGATCCTTTGTCGAGAATATCAGCAATAGTTGAAACTGAAGTTAACTGTCCTGTAAGAAAAGAAGAACATGGACACATTGTAAATTTTTGCTTCAGGAATGAAGCCCACAGATCACTCTTTACATTTCCTTACTATCTTACTTACTACTATCATTATTTTTGCTATTATTTTTTTTATTGTAACTGTTATTATTATTATCAACATCATCATAATCATCATGACTATAACAACAGTGTCTGGGAACCTTTGCAAATCTTGGTTTGAAGATCTGAGCATTGTTTTNTATATATATATATGGGGGGTTTTCAATAGAATTTTGCTATAGTTCATGTATTTGGAGCTAAACCCATCCCTTTTCAGACTCAAACACATTGCTAACTTGAAAGATAGCTCCAATCATTTAAAAATTGTCCACAGATTTCAAGAGGGCTGAGACAACCACAGTCCTACAGAAGAGAAGCTCAGCCTGGGCACAGGGGTCACTGAAGTTTGTTGCTAGAGGTTATTCCTTTAGAGACACCATGTGTTTATAAATACAGAATGCAAAAAAAAAATCTTTAGGAAGTCCTGGCAATCCATTACTAATTATCAGACTTCTTTGAAGTAATGTAACTCTCAGATATCTCTTTTTTGTTTCAACAAGAAATTAGATCATTTATTTAGAGCTTGCAATTTTTTTTTCTGCTACACTCTCAAAAACTCAATTTTTAAAAACTACTAATGAAGAAATCCAGACATATGCATATCCTGAATGAGTCTAACAAGCAACTCTCAGGTGCTGTAATCTGGGAAAACTCAGCCATCTCTGAAAAGAATTTGCTACTGCAGTAACTAATACCTTGAGAATTTTGACAGGAAGTAAAGTAATTGGGTTTTAGCCTCCTCGTTAAAATGTCCATTTGTTCTTTATAAACATAATTTAAATCTTATCCTCTTACAGGCACACTGACACAATCAATGTTGAAGAATTCTTAGGTAAGAATCCCAGAAGTTTTATGATACAGCCTTACCAAAATATTTAAAAGTTCTGGTAATTAGTATCAAATTAGATGAATAATACATAGGCATGTAGTATATCTGCTTATTGTATCAAAGATTAAGCATACTTTACTAAGTGTACTGTAGAAAAGCAACACCTGATCTCAAAAACACAGTTTCAGAACTCCTTCAAGAATACAATAGGGTGCCTCTCTTCTCCCCAACTCCTTGTAAAAAGAATATGCAGTAATACAGTTTGAAACAAAGCTTGCCTATTTCTGTTCACAATATGGCTACAGGAACTGTTGTCATAGTGAAAAAGAAATCAGCAACACAGGAGGACTGACCTGAGGTTGGTAATGGTTTATAAAGCTCCAGATATTGCTCACCATGCAGCATCTATGTAAAGAAAGACAGTGCTGTAACAACAATCAATAGATTGCTTTCTCCCCCAAGTCAATACACAGCTATTTTAGGAAGTGTTCAGAGCAAACAAATTTTAAAAAAGCCCAAGTTTTATTCTTCTGTTTTTCTAAGTTCATCCCCAAAACATTTTCAAATCAAGCTTTAAGCTTTTGTGGTTTAAAAAAAGCTTAGTGAACACAAATTAAAATTGAGTATCAAATTCATCAAAGGTCTCATCATAGGAAGACACATTACACAAGATAAGTAAATGAATAATTTCTTAGGATGTAAGAATACAAAACACTGCATTTTTCTTTTCTAGAACAAAAGGAACTCAACAATATTACAATAATACTAATTGAACTCACCTTTCAGTTACATGACATACAAACAAATTAACTACTTAACCCTTCCATACCTTTGCAAGATCAATATTTAGTCCTGGAAGAGAAGGAACACCATCAAACATTGAAGTCTGAGCAGGAATTACGCCAAAGCTGGGTAAACAGCAGAACTCTTCATTTCCTTCAAAGAGAAATTTTAGGTGGTCTGGATCCTTAGTTGACATTCCCACACCAAGTGCATATAGAATAGGCTCCAAGTGAGTATATGTATACACATTGGTAGCCAATTTACGGCCAACAATGCCTGTCTGGAAATTAGAAGTCAGTATAAAATAAAAATAGTTAATATTGAACTTGCATTCTTTCTGTAATTCTTAAAATTTGACATTTGAGCATTTTCTTTACAGTCACGTGTACACATAAAGTATGAGTATACCATAAAATATTAATCTATTCATTGCAATACAAGCAACCCAAATGCAAGGCATTATACCTTGCTTCAAGCAATCTACTTCAAGAATAAATGGTGTAACTTCATACAGCTGCACTCCCAGCAGTGCATAAAATTTTTTCTAAAACAAGCCACAAATGAAATAATTAACACCATAATAAGGCTGAAACGAGGAAAAATTATCTATAGAGAAGGAGCCAGAGCAAAATCACACTGCCCAACAACACCCAAGCCCTGCCGCTTTTCTGAACAATACCCTAATTAAAGAGGCTTAACAGAACTTAGATTCTGCATTATCCAGTCTATTCAGCTGTAAGTTTTCCAATCATCAATAGTAAAAACAGAGACTGGAGTCTGAAGATGTTTTTTATTCTACTTCCTTGCTTCACAGTTTAAACCTCACCTTTCTTTTTGCGGACAGCAAGCCAGAGTACAAGCTGGCCAGCAACACAAGTCTCTCTGTTCAAGGTTTCCACCCGGCTTTGAGTGCATCTGGTAGACAGATGTACTTACCGTGTCAACAGATGAAGAGACCGCTGATCCAGAGCTTGTTGAATTCATAGAAACATTCCCTTGAGACTCTATCTGACTTAGAGCATCACTCAATACACTTATAGACTCTAGAGAAAAGAATTGAAAAAACCTCACTTTTAGATAATCATACATGACACGCTCCAGTTACAGACACACAACACTCACATCAGCAAATGAGATATAGATTGGTATTTCTCAATTCATTTTTAAACATGGTAAATATACATCTGCAAATTGAGCACAGTGCTGCATTTTACAAGCATCCACACAAAAGTAGAGGGTAAGTGATTTCCACCCACCAGTCAACCATGATACCTATCTCAATGTGTTAAGGAGAAGATAATGAGCACTATATGTTTCAACTCTCTGAGAAGCAAATATCTGAAAATTACTACTGATTTTCTTGTAATGAAAATTATTTGCAATACAAGTCACAGGTCTAAACCTCTTGACTGTTACCCTCTTTCCTGGATCAGACAGATAGACAGAAGAGCAAGTAAGTCTGAGACTGAACAATGGCAAAATTATAAATGAGATTATGCATGGCTAAATTCAGCTATGGTAAACACAGGCCATCAAGAACAGCTTGTTCCTTGAAGTTTACTATGGCTAAAATCAATATTAAACATTAGAATGAATCAAACAAAAGGTGATGAGAATCTTGCACAGAAAAATAAAAATGTGTTTAAATCAGAGGAGTGCAAAATCATTATTTAACTACCCTAACCTGGAGTCACTGCCCTCCACTTCAAAACCCCTGTGCCCATACTGACTTGCATTGCTGCTTGGATTAACACCATGTTGCTCTATCACACAGCAGCACTACTCTAAACACTCTATAAGGTACCTGCATGGCCTCTTGCAGAATCCTGTTTTTCTGAACTATCTCTTCCTTACCAGTCTCACTGCCAGAATCATCGTAACATTTTGTTTGTGGCCTCAATCTTATGAAGAATAGGAACATCTAGGAAACAAACTTATATTGTCACCTCTTCTGCCAAAGACAAGTTTCCTCCTTGGATACAAGCTCTGTCACAATATGACATGAAGTTATGACATTTACATAATGTGAAAATGTGCAAAACAAGACTTGTAATTTATAAGAACCTTTTAAAAGGTAATCTCTTTCATCCCTTTGTTCATTCATTAAATGAATAAAAGAAAAGCAATACAAAGCTATTGGGAGAAGTAACAGACTGTTTCTACTTTTTCTGCATTAACCAAAGGAAGGTTTCACATTGCTTTAAAATCTTCACAGGAAAATATAGGTTTGACCTCCAAGCAAACCTGAATGTTTCCTCAACTTAGCATGATCACAAACCATTTATATGCAGGAATATAAAGATCACTTTTAATGGTGAGACCCAAAGATTAAAAATATGCATTTTTGACAAAATGTAATAATTAAGACCAAGAGTACAAAGGCAACCTGTAAATTAATAATGGTGCAGAATACTACAATCTCCTTTTCAAGGAGTCTTTCTTCCAGAATGTATGATATGAGTGGACTATAAAATTGGTGAGCTGGCTAGTGTCGGGCTGAACACTAAGGAGATCACAGAAACATAGAATAGTTTGGGTTGGAAGGGACCCTAAAAGGTCAGCTAGTCCAACTCCCCTGCAATGATCAGAAACATCTTCAACTAGATCAGAGCCCTGTCATACCTGACCTTGAACGTTTAGAGGATGGAGCATCTACTACCTGTCTACGAAAAACCCATTCCAGTGTTTAATCATCCTCATGGTAAAAAGCTTCTTCCTTACAGTTAATCTCAATCGACCCTCTCTTAGTTTAAAGCCACTACACCTCATCCTACTGCAAGAGGCCCTGCGAAAAAGTAAAGTACTGAAAGACTACAAGAAGGTGTCACTGAAGCCTTCTCTTCTCCAGACTGAGCAAACCCAACTCTCCACATTTCCTTTTAGCAGAAGAATCCCATGACTTTGATCATTTTGTAGCCCTCCTCTAGCCTTGCTCCAGCTGGTCTATGTCTTTCCTGTGCTGAAGACTGCAGAGCTGGATGTCGTACTTCAAGTGGAGAGCAGACCTCTGGGGGGAAGAATCACCTCCCACAACCTGCTGGCCATGTTTCTTTTGATGCACCAGGATACAATTGACCTTCTGGGCTGCAGGTGCACATTGCCAGCTTTTGTCCAACTTTTCATCCACCAGCATCTCCAAGTCTTTCTCCACAGGGATGTTTCTGATGCCTTCATCCTGTATTGATACTGGGGCTTGCCCTAACCTAGGTGCAACACCTTGTACTTGGCATTGCTGAAGCTCATGAGGTTACCATGGGCTCACTCCTCAAGCTTGTCCAGGCCCCTCTGGATGACATCCCATCCCTCAGGTGTGTCAACGCACCATTCAGCCCAGTGCACCCTCAGCAAGTTTGCAGAGGGTGCACTCGATCCCTTCACCTATGTCATTGATGAAGCTGTTACATGGTACTGTTCACAATACAAGCCCCTGAGGGACACCATTCATCACTGATCTCCATGTGGACACTTAGACATTGACCACCCAACCAAGGCCTTCTCCACCAAACAGTTCATCCATCACATCCGTATCTCTGCAATTTAGACTTGTTATGGGGGGCTGTGTCAAAGGCGCTACACAAGTTCAGACAGATGGCATTCATAGGCCTTCCCTTACTCACTGATGGAGTCACTCCATCACAGAAGGCCATTGGGTTGGTCAGACAGGACTTGCCCTTGGCAAATCTGTACTGGCTGTCTCAAATCACCTCCCTGTTCTCCATGATCTTCCCCACGCACAGAGGTAAGGCTGACAGGTTGGTAATTCCCAACCTTTCTAACTTTTGAAATGTATGATGTGATGTTTTTCACCCTTTATGTCAAAGGCCTCATAAAATTGTTTTGGTTTCTTTTAAGACTTTGGCCTACTGTTATATTTGTAAGCAGCAAAAGCACTTGAACTGGATCATACCAGAATCATTTAGTAACACATTTATTTATTTTCAAATATGGAATGTTCTTTCAAGTACTCCTGGGTTTATTCTTTATATCTATAACAGACATAAACTGCAGGAGATATATCTGTAGTTCCAGTCCCAAACTTTTGGAGAGGTATCAGCAAAAAGTGTACACTATTCTTTATGTTTGTTTACGTTTCAAGGTGGTTTTCATATTTTGATATCAAAGCTATTTTTAAGATCCTACCCCTCTGGGTTACCTGAAAATGCTTAAACAAGCTATTAGAATATCATCAAATACAGGTAGCAAAACCAGGATGGGGGGTGGGGACCTGCTGTCATTTTCTATTTTTTTAATAAAGAGAGGGGAAAAAACCATTAATTTCTCTTTTCCCCCTCCCTGAATTACTATGTTACGTAACTTTTCCAGGTAAGACCCCAGTGCTAACATATTCTTTTCATCTTCCAGGGACTGTTGCAGCAGCATGCAAGTGTAATGTCTCAACATATTAATTTGTTTCCATTTCCCTGCACTTCTGCTGCTTGGTGTAAGAAACTGGACTTAAGGTTATGATCAAATACATCGTTATGAGCTACTAATGCAATATCTGACTACCCAAAAAGAAAGATGAAACATTAAAAGTCACTGATAAGTGATGTTCGGACACTGATAAGGATGTCTTTATTTTGCATTAATTTTGAGTATGGCAAGTTAAGGTTGAGGAGGAAAGCACAGAGTGGTACATGAGTTTTCAGTAAACACACAAGGATGTCTGAAATTAACCCTTCAGCAGTAGACTTAACTATGACAAGTCGTAATTTTTTAACACATGACCCCACACACTAAGTAAGGTTCTTGTTAAGACCCAAGAAATATACAATTATACCAAAGGGTCTAATTTTGGTAGACACAAATGCAGTAGGAAACCTCTTAATTAACACAATTATTTTATTATTGGTATAGGGGTGTTTTTTAAATTGTTATACTATCAGTGAACTCTAAAACCTGAAATGTTCGCCACCTCAGAATGGCCTGCTATTATACAGAAAATCATTAGCAGACAGGAAGAAAAGATTAAGCTGGAGAACAAAGGTTGAAAATAGTCACAACAAAGGCCGTCTCTTTCCAAAAAAAGATTCATTTTCCAATAAGGGGACATTGCAAACGAACCATATCCCTTAACAATGGAGGAAACAGCACAAGTGTTTAAACAATACATATAAGGAAAGCTGACTCTGCAGCTGGAACATTTCTCCTCTTACGCAAATTCTTTCTGCATATACACGCGAAGTGTGGATACATACATACACACACCTTCGATGTGTTTTACATTAATTTGCTCTATGTCAGACACAAGCTTTTAAGATGTGCCAGAAGTCAAATAGTGAGAATACTCAAGTTGTTTTCTGTAAATAGATAGCTTCTAAGAGAATTAAAAATGCACATAAATTTCTAAGAGCCGATTACAGACCTATAGAATACTAGATTTAGCTGAAACTGGCTCACATCTTCACAACTGAAGAGAAGCTTGAGACAGAGTGACTCATATGGGTCGCAGACACAATAAATTCTGCTTCCCTAGGTAAGAGAACAAGACACTAACTTGTGCAATAGATAATACAGAACGCTGTGTACGGTATACAGTCTGCAAGACAGGGATGGCTGTCCTCTTCTCTACGACAACACAATCTGATTCCGTTTCCATGACAGGAAGAATCGGACAATGGCACAAGAGCAAGCAGTACACTATGGAGGCAAGGAGAAGACACACCAACATACGGTGCATGGTGCAACTGTGACCTACTGTACCCTGCACCACACATTCAGAAGCTTCTGCATCACACTTAATTTGGTCTTTCTGCTTATGTACAGACTACAAAGTTATAAAGTCAAGCCTCTCTTATCAGTATTACTAAAACAGGAAACAAGACTAGCATCTCTGATTACAGGGTTTTCTACTACATTAAAAGCAAATACATTACCTAATTGCTTTGTTGGGGTTTTTTTCTACTGCACGTAATGCTTAGTACACAAATGCTCTTCACAACATCAAATTATTCAAATTAAGGAAATCTGCAGGAAGAGTTTTAACTTGCAGATGTTAGGTATTGTACCTTTCAATTTTAAATGCAAGTACTCTAATTAGTTTCCTTTATTTCACAGTCAAATACGTTCAAGCAATAAAGTACAGAATTTGACAGTAGAGAAAAGTTCTAATAGAACTAAAAATTCTGTTCAGCTAACTTGAGAATTGCCCTCAACCTTTATGCTGATTCTCACAAATACACAATACAACAATTAATGCACAAGTTTTTATTCAGTATCTATGGCTTGATGGCACTGGAAGGAAAAAACTCTATCTTGGCTAAGTTCATAACAAAACAGAAGCTAAGGCATGGAAGATTCATGCCAATGTGACATTTATGATGTCCTGACTGTAGAAACCTGCCATGTTGTATTGAAAGCACTTTTACTACAGAAGTTCAAAATCTTCTTCAGCTTTTTTCTCCTCATAGCATCAACTGGCAGATGTGAAATACCATATCTAATGCTGAAGCAACTCTGAAAAGAAATCCCCATCTACAACACTCTTCTACTAGCAACCCCTAAAAATAACACAGTACATGTGACAGGTTGTAGAACAGATCAGAAGTGAAGCTGGAATTATGTTGTTATAAATACCATTCCATAGCAGAACAGAGAACATGTATAAACTTGCATGCATTTGGAAACAGGATATCTGTAAGCCAAAGATCAGTAAGGTGACCTAGAACTACTGTTTGGATGGTTACATTCCCCAATGTGCCAAGATGTGAGGGAAAGGACAAAGTGTCTCCTATTCCAGTTTTGGTATAGGCATCTAAAAACATACCCCCTAAGGTTTTTAACAAAATGTCCTAATGGATTTCTGAACCAACAGCTTAAACATCTACTGTGTGTTTAGTTATCTTGGAAATTCAACTGGCATTGTACATAAGGATGCCTTTTTCCCTCCTTCCCTACACTCTTAAATGCTGGCAAGGAATAAGAAAAGTAAACAAAGCATTGAAAGAGAAAATCATTTTGGCTACCAGCCAAGGGAGCGATGTGACCCAAGAACATAAAGCACAGTAAGAACTTCTTTGCTGTGATATATCCCAAGACTTGACCAGAGCTTTTTGATAGTGAAATGTTCACCAAAACCCAAGATTCCAGGACTGAAAGGAAAACACATTCTCTCTATTACACTATGCTGTCTGCATGTAGGTGCAATCAAATAAAACACTGTCATTAGTCTGACTCTAATGCCTACAATGACAGTGATGACTCTTCTCCAGAAATTGCTAAGATAAATCATGTCTTCATTCTACAGGCAAGAACACAAAAGTTTCTTCAGAAAGATCTGACCATAATGAAACAGTAAATGATTAATGTAACACATCTATAAAAAAAATCACTAGTTCTGTGGATTTTGAAGTTTCAGCAAATGTTTGAAAGAAAGCATTCTCTTCTAAGCTTTGCTTACCCAAGCTATCCACATCCAGAGAATCAAAGCATAGTTTGGGCTGGAAGGGACTTTTAGAGGTCAGCTAGTCCAACCCCCAAGCAATTCCCCTGCGTAGGGGCATCTTCAAGTAAATCAGTTTGCTGAGAGCCCTGTCTGACCAGACCTTGAATATTTCCAGGCATGGGGCATCCACCACCTCTCTGGGCAACTTACGCCAGTATTTCACCACCCTCACTGTAGAAATCTTTCCTCTTACATCTAATCCTCTTTTAGTTTAAAACCATTACCCCTTGTCCTATGCCGCAGGGCACACTTGTTCCATCTTTCCCATATTTCTCATAGGCCTCTTGAAAGTACTGAAGGGCTACAATAAGGTTTCCTCAGAACATTCTCTTCTCCAGGCTGAACGGCCCCAACTCTCAAAAGTCTCCCTTACCTTGGATGGTTCTGGGCTTGCTGGCATTATCAAAGTCACACACCTTCTCCCACTTATCTCTCACTGCTTCCGGCGTCATTGGCTGATTCTTTCCTCTGACAATGGCACCCAAGGATCGCTCCCAGCGCACTAGTGGGAAACATCAGCCAGATAGTTCAAGTAACTAACAAAGAAGCTTTTCACCTGTTAGGTAACTTTCATCCAGGCAACTACCTTCAACACAGTGCAATAAGGGAAACACTTTAAATACTCCAATGTAACGCACTAGTATAACTTGTAGCTGGACTAAAAGGGCTCACTGCTTCAACTAACATCTAGAAAGGGAATAGCGCTGGTTTTAAATTTCACTGAAGCTACAGCAGACTAACAACTCTCCAGAGATACTAGTTTTAGGATTCGGTCTACTGAAAAGTTGTATCTAGTATGTATCTACAATCTCTTCTGACACAACTTTGACTATGAATGCTTAGGAACCTTCTGAAAGCATGGAAAACTACAGGGGAAAAGTGAAAACCACTTGTTAGCTATAAAAGAACATTAATACCAGTATCCAGCACCTCTAAATGGTCTCAAAAGTTGTATTTCAATACTGTAACTTGAGAGAAACTGGTAAGGCCAATGTGAAATTAATTCCATAAGGATACAGACTTCTTGGATTGTAATTCTAATACTTAACCAGTCATGTTGGGTTTGCCCTTAACTAGCAAAAGGCAATGAATAAGGCCATACTGGTACCTAATTAACAACCTGGTTTCATTTCAGTAACTTCAACAATAGCCATTATAATGATGAAAAATTGTGTTTCCTCTTGATCAAAGTGCGGATTTTCAGCTGTATTAAAACCTAACTCCTTGTGAAGTGGAGCAAGACATTCTGTGCTGCTGCCCTGCTTTTTTTAATCTGTTTACCACATTTCTTGGAAACACTATTCCAGTTACACAGAACATTTGCAGTTAGTTAGAAATGTACAAAATGGTTATCAAGTGGGAAAAAAATTTAAAAGAAAGCAGACTGACTTCCTGAATTAACAGCCCTACTTCCAACCCACTGGTGATACTCATGTAGGCTGCAAAGTTGAACAGTTCATGAAAATAATGCTTGTACCAGGTTCAATGGATTTAGGAAAAAAATAGAGACAACTCACACACTGAATATTTTTTCTTGTCATAAGTCCTCAGTATTGTCTGCAAGTTTTCCTTACATTCATATTTAAGCTAGTTACTGGAGGGAGTCACTAAGGAAAATCCATAGGTAGCATAGCTACTGGTTATTTAAGAAGACTAATTGCTTCAACATGCTTATACACTAGTATTTTAATAGAAGCATACGTAAAGGTGGAAAGCAATGAAAAAGGATGAAATGAAAAACTAAAAACATGCCTGTTTATCAGCATGTGGTACTTTTATATCATGAAAAATTAAAGTTATCAAGAAAAGGCAGCAATGTATACTTAGCACAACAAATTCTACTTCAAATTATGCCCAGGATCCAAGAGTTAAAGTTACTTCGGCAGATTTTCAGTTACTGTTAGTTCGAAAGCATAGCAATGCACATACGTAAGTTACCGGCTTTTCTCACATGAAGTTAAATTTGTGACTTTTACTGAAGATAAGAAGTTTCCTCAGAACCCTAACCTTTTATTCATCTTCTCCCCTGAGTAAAAAAATGTCTTAAGCATACAGAAATAAAGAAAATTTGCACAGTCTAAATGTCAATTCAAAAAACAAGATCAATCCTGCAACATAAAGAACTTACATTTTCCAATCCATCCAGCTCCCACCTGCCAAGAAAAAAAGAATACCATCATCTTATGGCACATCACAAAGCAAGGCTGTGGTAATGTTGGGACACAAAACTATATGCCAGAACAAATTCAATATATTAAAAATTTCTGAACTACTGCTGGTTGTATTTAACAGTTCAGTTAAGCACCTGAATGTGATCCAGATAAATCAGTTTCTATCCAATATATGAGTTAGCAGTTTGATGCCAATACCTATAATGAATATCATAATTAAGTAATTAATTCTCCCTGCAAGCTACTTCCTATGTTTGAATGATTTAGAAAACAAAAATGTCTTTTAAATTTTGGTATCTTTTCAACCTTAAAAGAGTACAATAAGAATTGTAACAATCAAATTGGTAGCATCTTGAGCACAGACCAGAATTTGACAAGGCTGCTACTGCCTGAAGTACTTGTCAAATGCTGCACAATCAGATCAATATTTCTTCTGTCTATGCTGAGTATGTAGTTCACACACAGTAATTTAGCTTCAGCAAAAAGTTTAAGAGTGGACCAGATAAAACAAACAACTGATTTTGGGAAAGGAGCAAAGAAAGGGAAAGAGGGAGAAGAAAGGAAAAATAAAAAATTTACCTCAAACAGACTGCCATTCTCAGCACAGCTCTCGTGGCAAAGCCAAACTACTAAGGGAGCAACATATTCTGGTTTGAAAGCATCGACCAGATCTAGAGCAAATCGGAAGAGGAATCATGAAATAGAAATACAGTTTCACCAAATTATTGAATCTAACACCCTCTTATGAACAGCAGAGTCAGGAGAATTTAATCAATAGTGTTCTGTCATGAAAAGAAAGGACAAACTAAATGAAACATTTGAAGATTCAATAAATAGGAACAACTCGTGAGATACCTATATGCCACCAAACCCCATGATATGACTTCTCTGCCAGAGAGATGAAAGCCTGTTTAACTGTTGGGAAGACTGTTATATGCGGACTGCAAAGTCAGGTAACCTTCCTAAATTTCCATCTGACAGGCAGCCTGAAACAAGGACAGGCCAGCTATACATAATCCTGATGGAGATGTACCTGAGCAATTTTCCTTTTAGTCTGCTAGTCAGCTATACAGACAAGACATTATGAAAATAATTGCAGCTGCTGATTGTTTAAGAATTATCTCATTTGGAAATGCTGATTTTTCCAAATGGTATAGGAAATTATCAGCCCTGCTAAATTTACTTATCAATCCTATTTTGGAATATTCATTGACATCTGGCACAATAGAAAGCTATCTGAAAACTGAGACATTGCCATGGAACAGTATGGTTGTCCAGGCAGCTCTTATCACATATTCTGTCCACTGTCTGAATAGTAACTTTGCTTAATTTCTTTTTTCAGCTTTTAAAATATTATTTTTTCAACAGCAATAGATATATAGCTGTTCCTCAGCTAAAGGTCATCAAGCATTTTCAATTATAGCCACATTTTCCCAGATGAAGAGCTAAGAAAGCTAATCATTATGAGTACTTACTTAATAGCAAAACTAAAGTAAACAGAAGTTCATTTTTAGAAGTTACATAAAAGTAGAAGAAAGTTGAATTCCATTTAATACGGCAGTTGTAAGTGCATAGCAAACCCCTGAGGCTTTTCCAAAGTATTCTACTTTATGCCACACCCAATTTAGTCTCAAAATCTAGCCCTAGACTATCATCATTAATGCTCGTAATCCACTACTAAAATTATTAAAAAATAGGTGGCAGAAGTTTTTTAAAAAAAACCAACCACACAAAGATGCAAACTGCATTTAAGAGTTCTTAGTAAGAACAACAATATGTGGATCAAATTGAACATATGTAACAATGTACGGCAATGTATGGCAATGAAAAAGCATAGGTGCTTGCAGACACCTGAAGACAAAGAGTCAGATAACAAGGATAATTTGGTAAGACATCTGAAAATGTTTTTAAAGTTGTGGTGTTCAAATCTTTTAAGAGTATTTGAAAAACTGGACAGGGATGGAGTGAACCAGATAACAAATGAATCACCAGAGCTGTAAGTATCTTACAGAGAGACCAAAGGATCTCGCTCTTCTTAAAATGACTACGAAAGAAAATCATGAGATGCTTTTTATCATCCTATGTAGATTAAATATCTTCAGAACACACCAGCTACTGTACTCCATTTTACACTGCATGATTAACATATTTGGATCTTCTATAAACACTTGCAATAAATCACTGGAACCTACAACATATAAGACTGCTAGAGTCATGACCACCTGGATTATTTAGATCTAAACCAGGCTACTTCAGTCAAACAAAATCAAGCGTTCAATCTGTGCATAACGTACAAAATGTATTACTCTCCAATACCCTATCTATCAGTCTGACAAATATGATGTCCTTGGCTTTGAAATCTGCCTGTCATCAGGAAAAAGAAGTTCAGGAGCAAAATGAAATAGGCTGATTCCAGAAGATTTTCTGAGAGCAATTTCCTTTTACAGACTTTTTTTCTTCCAAATTATTTTTCTTTCTTCTGGTCACTTGCCAAAGTAATTAGCCAGTCTATTTATCCTACATTTACACTTACATACAACTGTCTCCTAAAATGTTCCTTACACTGACTTCCCAATGCAATACTCTGTTAAAACCTGTTCAAACATTCAAAGATTAGTACCTGTGCAATAAAGAAAAATTAGGCAACTCAGTTCATCATCTCCTGCTAATCATGGAACCACTAAGTACACACATGACATGTTGTGCAAAAATCAGTATTTTGCAATTAGACAACACTGTAACAAGTGCAGACACCTTGTGCACATACCTGATTGCACATATGATGAAACAAACAAGCCTTTCCACTACTGTAGGAGGATCTTGGAAGAGATTACAATTAAAGAGCCTTGCCACATGAAATTGCTTTTGCAAATGAGAAAACTTGCTTCATATCTCGTGGCAGAAAGTAAGAATTCCTCACAACAGGCAAAGCAAATTGACAGGTCAGAGACAAAAATATAGTAGGAACAATGAATCTGTAGTATATGAAGTGTGAAGGACTTGCATTTTCTAAGAGATAGGAAAGTTTGTTGTGCTTCAATTCACTGAAAAATACCAGTAGACCTTAAATGATTCACCTTGTGGCATGACAGTCTGGGTCAGCCTGGATCCAGCAGTAGGAGCAATTGTGTTGCAGTGGATGTTATACTTCCGGCCTTCAATTGCAATTGTGTTTGCAAGACCCAAAAGGCCAAGTTTTGCAGCACTGTAGTTTGCTTGACCAAAGTTTCCATATATTCCAGCAGCTGAGGATGTCATAATTATTCTTAGGGGAGAGGAAAGGAAAAAAATTAAGTTATTTCTTCAAGTTATTTGATTCTACACAACAGTATTTTTCAGCTTTGGCATTATAGTCTCCATATTCCACAAAACAAAGTATGCAAATAGGAAAAGATTATTTGTTGGTTTTGCTGACAATCAGGTAGCTATTTAATATTTGATGGATAGCAAACATCTGACAAATCCTGAAGCATTGTCAGAGTGGCAGAAAATTAACAAAGTCATGAGGCTTTCTGAGTTATATTGCAAAACTAGGAAGGACATTTTGTGACACTGGGTCCAGTATACAGAAAAGTAATTTCTTTTCATTTCTAACTGTTTTCAGGTGGTGTTATTCTTACAATTAATAAATGGTTTCAGCACACAGAAGAAAATTACTTTATTGAAAATTATCTCCCTTAATATTATCTATCTGGTAGTATCTGAAGATCCATTCTCACAGAATTAACATTCAAAGAATTCTAACAGGCATTAAATGCATGATAGAAGCAGACAGGAAAGTCTTGCTCTTTGCTGTCCCCATTACTCCTTCAGAGGTGACTGAACTGCTCATACGAGAGCTCTAAAACCACTGCAGTTCACAGCTGGTTTGAGGCAAGCAAAAGTTGTGCCGCAGGTCATCTCAATTCAAAAGAAATGGGTCTACACGTTCGCTTTTAAAGAAAGCCTTATCAGATTCTTAACAGATGCTTATCTGTTCAAATCTACTTGTAAACATACTACATAGGTGGGATCAACATATATTTCTTATTTTTATCTGCCTCACTGCCAATAATCTAATGTTTTTATTCTAAGTCAAGAGATGTGTTGCACGTACTGGCTCAATATGATGAAGACAAAGAAAACCTACAAACTCTATGTAAAGCAGGCATTTTGCAGGTGGCACATGTCAATACATAAACTGCAGAAGCACTCACTACCACTGTTATCTGAGCAAATGCAGAAAAGGAGACAAGGGACGCAGTTTCTTAAATGGTTTATTTTGAAGAAATAATTTAATTTTAAACTCCCAGACTTAAGATTTTCACTATCCTCACAGTTCACTTCCCTGGATGAGAATGAATGTTATTTAGGTCACAGGACAAGAAAACAGCTCACACAGTTTTCAATATGTGGGTATGGTTAAGATAAATATAATCACATCAGTGCTTTGATAAGGTTTTTGATAAAACAACAAAAATAAAAAAATTTAAAAGATCTGATTTCACTGCACTCTTTTTAACAGCAATACATACCAAAACAGACTAAGAACAATCCCACAACTTTTAAGAAAAGTACATTTGTCCAAAGAATTAAAACTAACAAACAAAAAAATCCACAACCTACAAGCAGAACTGCATGTACCAGTCATTTAAATAAGGAGAACAACAAGAGTCCCTCAAACTTGCCGTAACATACAAGTAACAAATGTTTCTAACCAGTCCTCATTAATAGAAATGGTATTTTTACAGTCTTACAACTTCTGTTTGGGATAGTCAGAAAAATATATTTAAATACATTGGAAAAAAACCCTTTAAACATCTGACTGAGGAAGTGGAGATGGGGGATGAGAACTGAAAAGACATTTGAACTGATTTTGCTTCACCCCTGAGAAGGTGAAAGAAAAGAACGTAAGACTTCTCCTTCACTGTTTCGGCATGCATCAGTCTGTTATACTCTACTGAAAAATGCAAAACAGAAGACACATTTTTACCTGCCAAATTTCTGATTTTTCATATGATTCCATGCAGCTCGGGTGACCAGGAACGATCCCCTCAAATGAATTTTATGAATTATATCTAGGAACAAATTGATGTCAGTTTAATAATTCCAGGATTTGTCACCCAACTTGAAATGCACAATGTTTCTTCTTCCTGACAAAAAATGCACTCTCTTCACACTCTGGAACTGCTACTAAAAGAATGATGGGCCTTTCTTTTTCTCTCTTGACAGACTGTTTTTCAGTGCTTGCCTGAACATACACTGATTATGAGCCGGCTGCCCACAACACTGCCTCTTGGATAGGGCTCTCCTGTACAGAATTCAAAAGCATCCAAAATTCCTGCACTTAAGCAGACTCCGACAAGAACTACAGAAGACAGACTATCTTTGTAAAAGTCTTCTCCACTGGCTTATCACCATCCACCATCTCATGGCACATGAGCTTGCTTTCCTCTCCAGTTAGTTCTGGGTCTTTTAAGCCTGCTTTGTATTCAGGCACTCAGTGCTGGCACTAGGAATGTTCTGCTCACAAAAACTGTGCAATTCACATGGCTCTTTCTCTTACTGCATTTGGCAACCAGGAGTGGGAAGAAAAGCCCTTCTTCCCCTTTGGAACTACATACACCTACCATGCAATGCGGCACAGACCTGGTTTGCAAACTGAACACAAGCAGCTTGCCACTAAGCTTGCAGGGCAAAACGTAACCCTTCCCAGTCTTCCCTTCTTTCTTGTTCCAGTGGGAGGGATGTATGTGTCACCTTTCACACAGAAAGTACATTTTGAAGTCATTTTAAAATCAACTCACCCCAATCTTCATCACTTATCCGAACAAATGAACGGTCTCTTAGGATCCTAAAATGCAACATTAGGAAAACAAAACAAACACAAGATCAACATTTGTTTACACAAAAGGGACAGCCCCTACTTAAACAGGACAAAACCCTCAGGTATACTCACCCAGCATTGTTTATAACAATATCTGAAATTAAAAAAAGGAAACTAATTCAACACACTGACAAAATACAAGCTTGTTTCTATTTTCCTCCCGCTTCTAAATATATACAGACAAGAACACTGGACATATACATCATATTACATATATTCTATAGCTCCTTGTCCTGATTAATGAATTCTACCCTTGGACAATAAATACAATGTAATACTTCAGGACAGGCAAGTCTCAACCTGACAGGGACGTCAACGGGACAAAACTGACAGGGAGGCGTAGATGTGAAGTGCTGGCTGCTTAGGAATTCAACACCTGCAGGATGCAGCCATCCTGTACAGTTTCGAAGCCTGCTTTGAATTTCAGAGCGCCCCGATTATGCAGTTTGTGCCACCATCTTTGTTGCAGTAGCCCAAATGATAACTTGAGGAACCACAGAGTCACAAAGCTGATAAAGCAAACTGGATTATAACCATTTCTTGTCAGATATTTAATTAGGTTCCTGTTGGCTTTGATTATGTGTACTTTTAGCTATTAACCCTGAGTTAAAATCACCAAGTGGTTTTAAATAGTGGCAATTGCATGGTTAAAAAGAACTTTAACTGTTAGATAAAATACCTCAGGGTTTTCTTTTTTCATTTCTGTTAATGCATTTTGACCTTATATAAGCAGAAGAGTTTCCAGAACATGAAATGTTGCTTTCAGCAACATTATTTATGCTAATTCTATGCAGCTAGTTATAACTTCATAGACTCTGTGCTTTGTGACAGCAATTGTTAACCATTATTGAAGTGCCAAAATTCTGAAGGGCAGGAAAATAAGAATCATATACTAAGCTTTAAACTTCTGCTAAAACCACCAAAAAACCCAGAAAAGTTGACCATTCAGATTAAAAGCTGAAAGCCCCTTATTCAGATTTCACTGACCATAGGCATCAGGGGTTGGTGAGTACTACTGTTGTCACACCGCATTTCATACACATGTTGTTAATTGCACTGTTTATAATGGCTTTGCACTTGCAACAAGTTTCAACACAAATTAAGCAACTCTACCTATCCTCCCAAAAGCCTCAAGGGCTGTCTTCACAAGCTTTTCACCATCTTCCACGGAATCTGTAAGAAAAATATTCATTTTCAAATAAAATTAACTGGATACACTGCACTTCAAGGATATTAACAACTAATTCCACAGAGCTAAGAAAAATAAATTGTGTACAGCCCCAGTGAAACCTAAATTCATATTCAGCTATTATCTGCATGTGGCCTAAAGCAAATCCCACAAAGTAAGTCTAAATGGCACAACATCTGCCATTGCAAGAAAAACACTAACCAAAGCAAGCAAGAATAATCCATTTCCATTTTGCCTCCAAAAATGGCAGATAGACAGCTGCTTAATGCTTCAACATCAAAAAATCAGATAAAAGAGAAGGGCATTACTAGACAAATCTTAATTAAAAGAAGCAATTGATGCCCTTGCTTTTAGCGTCTGTCTTCCCACTCCATATGATATCACATCTGTTAAATGTATATGTTATTGGCAAGCTAGCCAACAAGCAAGTCTTCTAAGAAGCATCAACTTTTTATTTAACATGTCCACTATTCCTACAGAAAAAGCATTACACTCATCTGGAAAAATAACATACCATAATTGGGTACTGCTTTCCCTCCTTTTGCTCTGATTTCATCGACAACTTTGTCAGCAGCTGAGGAGCTTTTGCCATATCCCTTGAAGTCACCTCCAAGATCATTCACTGTGCATGGCAAAGAAATGAAATTATTGTTGTTAACATTCAGACTTCATGGTCTGTCCTTATGTCGTTATCCCACTGAAGGTTATAAGGAGTATTAATAAAGCCTGCTGCATCCGGATGTTACTGAAAACCACAGATGCCCAAGAGGAAAATAGTAGGACACATGATTATTTTTTTTAAAAACAGTGCAACCTATATTATCCCTTCTTCTTTAAATAACATGGAAAATCGAACCTTTTTCCCCCCTCCACCATGTATTCAACTTGCTTGCCCTGCCCAGGCTACCTCTGTAATTGTGTTGTAGTTCAGAGATTAAGATCTAGATTACACCCCAATCATAGGCAATTTATTCCAGTCTCTAACTATTGAATGAACCGTAAGCAAGACTGAGAAGACTGTTCCTGTTTAACAGAGCAGCCAAACTGTAACTAGTCAACGCCACTACAGAAGAGATCCAGCGGTCCGAACAAAGTGAGAAGTGCCTGCTCTGGAGCTTCAGATCCTGCTCCTGGGGGATAAGAGGCCCACCTGACACACAGAGCTGTTCCGGGCTGCTCTCTGCACTGGAGCACGTGTCACTAATGGCAGCTGGAATGTACCATCGCCACACTCTGCTGCACTCCCATATTTGTACATCCCACAGCTTCGTGGAATTACCAGGGGAAAAAAAACACTCCCAAAAAATCCCAAAAACATTGTATTTGGACAAAGAACTTCAAAAAATGGTAGGAAGTTTTGTTCAAATGGGTTGAAATTGGAATTGTAAGTAAGACAAAATTGACTGAATTTACATGCAACACTGGTACTTTGCTAAACAGTCTTTTGCTATGGTGAATTCCAGCTTCTGCCTTCTAACCTCAAGAAGCCAGACACAGTGAAATCCACAAAATATGCAAGATATTCTTGCTGGTCTTGATGATAAACAGCAATGGCAAGTTTGTTGTATCATTACAAAATGGAATATACCCATTTTGTGCTTTTTTTTTTAACTCTCCATGTAAACAGGAACACAGCTTGCATGACACATCGCAAAATCACTCTATATTACCCAGATCAAGAAGTCTCATCTGGAATCCTACATTCAGCTTTGTGAGCAGCACTCCAAGAGAAATGTAGAAATACTGCAGAAAATTTATCAGTAAATGAACATGCCAAAGTCCAGAAGAAGTGAGCATAAAAAGGGGAGGGATACAACATGACAAAAAAACCCCAAAAAACAATCAACCACCACCAAACCAAACACAAAAAATGCCCAGCCTGAAGCAGGAAGTACATGTACCTTAACAGACTGATGCAAAAAAGAAAGGAGACAGAATCTCCAAGCTAACAGATCAATATCTAACAATCCAAACATTCAGGTAACACAATTCAAGTGAGGCACTAAGGAAAATTTCTAAGTGTAATGAAGTGTTAGGATAGGCAACAAAGGCAGACTGCTCAGCCTGCAACATCCATGATATTAAAGTAAAGTAAGCCAGGAACAACACTAGAATTTCTAATTTGTCCTGGGAAAGAAGAGTGAATGATTTGGTGGTAAACATACATACAAACCATTCAGTCTTGTTAAGACTTTACAACTCTCTATCACGGACAAGTTTATGTCTGTGTTATGTTTATCCTGCACTTCAATAGTACTTTGCTGACAAAAACTTAATTAAATATTCGGAAAACTTTTCAGAGGCAGAAAAGTACCTTAGGCACTAATGGAGTTGAAACAAAAATGAGTATGCAAGAAAGAGTTGAGCTATTTTAGGCTTTGAAAATAATAACTCCATGAGTGTGATGGAGCAATGAAAAAAACCCCTAACAACAAAATAAACAAATAACATTATTTTAAGCCCAAGCTTTACATCATGCAATTTTCAGTTGAAAACATGCAGTAGAAAAGAGCCAGAGACTGCAGTGGCTGTGACAGAGCATGGCTATAGTCTGAACCTTAGCGAAGAATTCCTCCACGGCTATGAGTGTGTCATTAGCAGAGCAGCACAGGCAAATCTGAAAGGTGAAACAGTTGGTGCTGAGGACCTGACATCTACAGTGCAAGTTTTTTAAAAAATAAGCCAGCTCATTTCTTGCTGTAGTCTGGTGTCACAAACCAAACACACATGAACAATGTAGGTGTGCCGCTGGATTGCATCTTCCAGTTTGTTTTTTAAAGGACTCATGCAATTCAATACCATTTCACTATGCAAACAAAAATACAAATAAAATACGTATCAGGAGAGATGTTTCAAAAGCATGACTCTAAACTAAACTGAAACAGCTACACAAGAGCCCTCAGACACACTGGAAGAAACAGTAGGTCTGGACATGACATAGAATGCAAGATAAAAGCAAACCATCCCTTCCTCCTGCTTTCAACTTTTCCTGATGAGAGGCATGAAAGAGATAAAGAATGACAAAAAACATTGGCAGCAGGCAGCCTTTGGGTGAAGAGAACAGGGAGTTTTCCACCTAGCTTGCTCTTGTCAGTCTAACTACACCAACAGCAACTCACTCAACAGAGATGCAGGACTGGACAAAGGTGCCATGTTGGGACCTACAGTTACTCTTCCAAATACTCTAAATATTCCTCCAGAGTATCTGATCACTTTTCTTACAACATACTGTCACTTTCATAATTTAAAAAGGGAACTTGTTTTAAAGAGACAAGGCATGAGTCTCATATCTGCTCCATTTTTAAAAAACTAAATGTTTATACAAGTAACTTCTCAACTCTTTGAAGTCAGAATCACAAGAGAACAAGAGAAACAAATACAAGCACGTAGAGGTAATACTGCAAGACAAGCTGAAGTGTCGTGAAGTTTCCAAAAGGAAACAAGAAGTTGCCCTTACAGTCAATTCTTAACTTACTGTTTAGTTATTACACAATAAAGCCAAGAGATAAAGGAGCATTAGCTGTGGTTAGGCAACAGAATGCATTTTCTTTCAGATCATTCTGGAAAGTCAGACCACCACCAGCTACAGAGAGTCAATACAAAATATTTGGGCTGCTTTAGTGACATAATTTTTGATAAATAAGAACTCGATGTTAATTATTCACATCCATGGTAAATACAGCAAGTATCAAAGATGGCAACTACCAGACAAAGAAGAAGAAAAAACAGCCTAGATATTTTGTTAAAGTTGTCTACACACATACTCATTTTTAATCAATTAAGTAAAACCAAACGAATTTTATGAAATTTTGTAAACCGAGATTGGGATTTTCATTAGAAAACTACAAAAAACCAGTGAGTAAGTTCTTCTCCATCTTCTCTTGAAACATTTAATCTTGAACTCATCAACAATATCTGTACAAATTCATTCACAGGAAACAAAATCATAAAGTCACAGAATCATTTAGGTTGGAGAAGTCTTGTAAAGTGAAGTCCATTAGCCTAACACTACCAAATCCAAGAGTAAACCAAGTGCCACATCTACACATCTTTTAAATACTTCCACGGGTGGTCACTTGACCACTTTCCCAGCCCGTTCCAATGCATCATAACCCTTTCTGTGAAAAAATTTTTCCCAAGAGCCAATCTAAAAATGGCAATGCTGACTGCCGATGAGTACCCAAGAACACAGCTTAACCTTCAGGACTGCCGTACGATACAGCATTTTTCACAACTAAATATGCCCTGAGAAGGTTCAACCAAAGAACTACAAAACCACCAGAAATCCTTTACTGACAGTTACTCGGCACTGACACTGAGACCAGACAGGTCTTCTGTCCCACGAGCTGCAGAAAGAAACAATGCTACTGAGTTACATTTCAGTAACTTCTTTCTTGGGAGAACGTACTATAAGATAACATATTCACATATTCAAATGGTCATACTGGAAGCTTCTGAGCAGTATTTACCTAGGACAACACACTCTCCGGCCTCAGACGGTGGCAAAGACTTGTATGCATAGATGAAAGTCAAATCTAGGAAATTATCTGACTCAAACTGGCTTTCCAGCAAAGGTAAGCCCTTGGACAAACTTGGGCAACTTGTTTCATAAGAAAATAAAGCTTAGAAGCAAAATTTAAACAGCAAAAGATAAGACAGAAAATCATTAAATAACAAAGGTTACTGTCAAAAAGGCCATGGACTGTCGAATGCAAGCTATGTGAAAAGGCAAAGGTTACTGCCTAGATCAACTTAGTTAAGATAAAACTTACCAACTACTGAAGCTCCTCTTTCAGCAAAAGCCAGAGCATATGCTCTGCCCAAACCTAGTTAAAAAAAAAAAAGAAGTTAAAAACAAGAATGAATTTGTTACCCAGATCACAATTCAGGCAAAGCTACACAAAAATTATTGTATTAAGAAAAATACACCAATTCAACACAAACACCTTGCAGGTTCAAAGTAAAATCCCCAGGAGTTCAAAGTTTTTTATAAGAATAAAATATAAAAGTAAACAAACAGATAAATAGTAAACAAAACCTCCAGTCAAGAGAAAAAAAACCCAAACAAACCACGCCTACTCTTTGTTATTGGATTCAACAGAAGCATCTGGGAAAGCTGTATGCTGCTGAGTTTGTTCTTGTGACAGAAAAATACACTTGAAAGGAAGAACCTTTAATATACTGAGGTAGCAATGAAGGAGGGGATGTTTCAAGTTAATTAATTACGCTCTAAGTGAATAAGATACTTCCCTAGTTAAAGTTAAGATTTGAAAAAGAAACTGAACAAAATTTGACTGTGAAGATGTATTGACAAAATCATTTGGATACAAAGGAATGCCTAACGCCTCAGTTAACCAAACAGATACATAGATTGCCTATCCTAAGAGAAGACTGTCATTTCTGCATCACATACAAAAGCAAGGGTCTTGGACCTTCACTCTGGCTTAGCTTCCAGTTGTGTTTAATATTCGTTAAAATAAATTATTTACAGATATATTATCCACTTTACCAGTCAAAATTTATTGGGATCAATGGCAATGATCCTTTTTTTATTCATTTCAAAAGAAAAAGCCTTTTGAATGATCAAAAGATCATTAGTCAGAAAAAAGTTTCTCAGAATGCAAATAGTATCTCTTTGCCCCTCACCAGGACATTCAAAGCCAGTTCTCAAAAAAGCAATGGAGGAGGGAAATAAGAACTGTTTAGACTGTTTTGAAGCACACTAATCTCACAGTAACAAGTTGAAAATTTCCTTAAGGCTTCTTCAGGCCTTTGCAACAAAGAGTATCACATGTGAGGTGCATATACAGCCACTGCCTCATGTAACCCAAGTCCAAGAAAACCTTTTCTTGTTTTGTTTTGAAAAGCCACACAACTGAGAAGTGCACAAAACCCACACCAGTTATATGTGCTGGCCTTCTCAACTGCTAAGTAAGGATTGAACACTTGAGAATCAAAACTAATTTTAAAAAAAAACAATACAGGTTGCACAAACAATGCCCAACACAGGCAGGAACAATAATTTACAAAGGATCTGCTCAAAGTGAAAAGAAACACTTTTTAGGTATCTGTGTATGTGAAAACAGGTATCACTTTAACACAAATTAGTGATACACATGTCTAAATACATTCCCAGCTCTGATCTGTTCACCAGCATCCAAAATATCGATGCTGAAAAACAATGCTATTAGTAATGCAGTCTAACTACAGTGTTGTCAATAAAAGAAAAGCAAAAGGAGATGTAATCTGTAGATAATAGGACCTCCCTTTATCTTGGCTTACATTTAATCAACCATTTATTAAAAAGCTGTTGTGAAATAAAACATCCAAGGGGAGTTTTGTCAATTAACAAACCATTTTCAAGCAGTCTAACACTAGGAGTACAAGGGTCATTGTACACACACTTATGACACGCAACTTTTACTTGGTGCAATGCTTTTTAGAAGCTTTGCTACTGCCACAGTGACCTTGTTTTGCTATTACGCAAGGTCCTAACCTGTTCTTCAGTGAAATTTACTACATAGGGAGAAGTCCATAAATATAGATCCAGTAAAAGCAGAAAAGTGCCATTAAGAAACCTGGTCTCAATTATTATCAAGTTGGTCACCTTCAGATGATGTACATGGACTGTTCAGTACTTCCCACAACATCTTCACAAGACTTCACTTAATCTAGGGCCCCAAAATGACTCCTCTGGCTATGTGCAGCGCCACAAAATGAGAGCAAAACTCCACTGTCAGGAGGGCAGAACCTTCTTAAGAGTATGGCAGAACAAGCTCCTTAAGCAGCTCATCACAGGTACAAACTTTGTCTCTCACCCATCCACACTGACAGCTCACATTTTTGCTTAACTATCACAGCAGGCAAAGGTCAAAGCATGGATGCAGAGGAAGAAAAAAAAATAATAAAAGGGGGAAGAAACAAACAACAAAAAAACTCGACCAACCAATCCCACGCCATAACAACAATACAAAAACACTCCCTGGCAAAACCAAGCATTCCACTGCAGACCACGTTCCCTGGAGAGATCACGCCTGCAGACCACCAACAGTGCAGGCCAGCCCTGCTGCTAAGAGAGGTCTGTCCTTCCCTCTCCCCTCTGCTGCCCGCTCCCACCTGCCTCCAGGCCGGCTCCCGGGAGCACCGCGGGCAGGGAGGGCAGCAGCAGGTGCGCGGCTGCTTTCTGCACCACCGATGGCACACGTGAAAGCCCTGCTGGAGCAGCACTGTGCCAAACCACACGGGTCACATGCCTCAGCCACTAGGTCCACAAGGCACAACTGGAAGGAACCAGGACACAAGGACAGCGCTTAGAGCAGGACATCCATTGCTGACCGGGGAGCAACGCCACTGCTCTCCCTCTGTGTTTAAAGAGCACAAATCACGCGTTCGGAGAGGTTACCAACTCGGGCCGGGCTCGGACGGCAGCAGCTCCGAGGGCAGCAGGAGGCACGGCCGTGACCCCTGCACAGCCTTGGCACAGCCGGGGCCGACACGGACAGCGCCTCCCCCGCAGCCCCGCTTCCCTCCTCTGCGGGAAACAACCAGCTCTTCCCCCGCGAAGCCGGCCCGGCCGCCCCCGGGGCACCTGACAGGGCCGCGGGCAGAGGCGGCTGCGCGGAGCCCGCACCGCCCGGGCTGCCCCCGAGCAACTCCGCCGCCTCCCGCGGGTGAGGAACCCCCGGCCGACCTTCCTAGTACCTCAGCCAGTAGGGAAAGGAAGAGGGTGACATGCGGCCGGGAGTTTAGGATAAGAGGAGGCTCCAAAACCTCGAGAGAGAAAACCCCGCGGCATGTGCCTAGGTGGACTCTCTCCCTTTATTCGAACAAAGTTGCAGGATTCCTCTGTCTCCTTTATGGACACTGGCTTCTCATGGTGTGATTTTTCATACAATATGATGGGATGAGAAGAGGAGAGGAAGGGATGGGAAGGGGAAAGGAAGGGAAGGGGAGGGGAGGATGGAGGAGGGAAGGGAATAGGAAACGTAAGGAAGGGATGCAGAGGGCAAGGCAGGGCCTCGGGAGAGAGTGCCCAGGATCAGCCCCGCCCGGCCCTGCTTTCCCAAGCTGGGTGTGAAAGGTGGGAAGGAGCGGGCTGTCCTGTCAGGCGTATCCATGTGTCCAACGAGGCCATTGCCAGGCTGGATTGCGAGACCAGGCTGCCCTGGTGCAAGACACCACGCCTCTGTTTAAAGTTAATCCACAGTTACTTCTTCTACATTAATCTTACAGTTTATGATGCGCAATTTTTTTTTGCTCTATTCACTATTTCCCAATCCAAATCACTGCTTTCAGCCCTGGTTGTGGGAACTCTCTGTATCGAGCAATTAAAGTGCAATACACCACCCTCTCTTTGGTTGCCCATGTGCAGAGGGCAGTGCTGGGTGCAGGTGCTGTGGGCTGCAGAGTGGGCATGGGGAACAGGCCTGGCATGCCAGTGCCAGGCACAGCATTCCCACCAAAGGACCCACCTCAGAGACGGTGCCGGTGGTGCCTCTCTGGGAACGTCTTTAAGAAAATATAAAATGTGTTTTGCAGGAATTGTGAAAGAGCAGGGAAGCTGAGGGAGAAACAGCCCTGCAGACACCCAGGCCAGTGAAGGAGGAGGGAGAGCAGGTGGTCCAGCTGCAGGAGCAGATTCCCTGGAGCCTGTAGAGAAGACCATGGTGAGGCAGCCCACAGAGGTCCACACGGGAGCAGGGTTGCTGGCAGGACTTTGACCCCATAGGTGACTATAGCAGCCTGTTTTGAAGGAATGCACCCTGTAGGAGAGACCCATGCTGGAGCAGTTCATGGAGACCTGCAGCCTGTGGGAGTGACCCCGTCGTGAAGCAGAGGAACAGAGTGAGGCACTAAGAGTAGCAGAGTGCATTGTGTTTTGTCGAACCAGCAGGTGGATTAAGTACAAATGCACACGCTTAATCATTCTATTATTGCGGGTGTTGCATGGGACAGTGTTATTCAGAATGTAATTGTTCTGGCAGTTCATAGGGCCAATGCTTCAATCTGGAGAGTGCTCAGGGAACAGCGGATTGTGTAAGGAACACAGAATTATTTTTTGGGGAAATCATCTACATATTCCCTCTGCACAGATGAACTTTAATTCATGATTAAACTTTCTTATAAACTTTGGATTATTTCTGGAGCTAATAGAAAAAAAAATTGGTTTTGCTGCCTGGTTATCTTCTTGGCTGTAAACGCTTTATTGTCTACGCTAAAGAAAGGTGATAGTTTCCTGAGTGACAGCTATTTGGAGGCTTCCAAAATAGAATAAATTATCCTTTCTGACCTCAAATCATCTGTGGCATTCACTCCTTTAGAAATAGTAGGAACAGAGACGGATGGTCTGTGATTTTATGACACAGTTCGCTTGCAGGGGTTTGAAAGCTCCAACTGCAACTTACACTGTGGGCACTAGAGCGAGCTCGTGCTACGGTAAGGCTGCCCACATTCACAGTAACACCCACAGGGAAACTACTGGAAACTACAGAAGAAAAACATTTCTGGAGGCAGGCAAGGGAACATGCATCAGATAAATAGTCTACAATAAATCACAATTTTTAAGCATGGGAAATATTGTTGAATGTGCACAGAAACAACCCATTGCACTGGAGGTGTGTTATTCTGTCACAGCACTAAATAACCTCACAACTAATTAAACTACCGAAGTTTGTCTGTGTCATTTGAATGCAGCTCAATAGAAGAGCAAATTTCCCAGCAGTGAGAGGCCCGGTGCAACTGGGTGTGTTTTGCAGAGAGAACATCGCTGATTGTTGTTTGGCTGTGCTGTGCTTGGCAGCGGGAGGAAGCTCTTTCCTGGGAGGGAGGAGGGCAGAGCGGTGAGTCAGATTGCAATTGCTCTTCCTGAGGAAGTAACAGATTGAGGCCTTAACATCTGTGAGCTTTGGTTCAGCCTCAACACTCAATATTTTTTTTATTGTTGATACAGTGGGGATTGGGCTCCCACCTGGGAAAAGAAAGGGAAGTCTCCAAGATGTAGTAAAGACTGGAAATACCCACAAGGACTGAGTGGTCATCCTTACAGTGCCAATTTTATTTGCATAATCCACTATGTAAGCCTATCACTCTAGAGCAGCACAGGTCTGTGGGCACTTCTATAAATGAGTCCTAAGAGAACCTGGTTCATTTTCAGTGCTGATTCTGTCCAGCACCAAATCTTTCATGATCTTGAACAAGCCATTTCAGCTCTAATCTTTCACATTCCATAGTCTTCCATCTCCTGTTTTTTATAGATGATGGGCTATTCAAGAAGAAGGACTTACTCTTGAATTTTCCTAGAAGTTAGTGGTTACATGGCCCAAATAAAATCAGTCCCTGTGATACTTCTATAGCAGGATTTGTTCTTTACATACTGAATAAACAGGCCTTGCTAACAAGTCAGGAACTTTTACAGCTACCTTATTTTTGTGCATAGACTGGGATTAGAATCAAGAGAAAGCTCACACTTCAACACAATTAAGAGTTTCCTCAACAGATTGGGGATTTTTCCTATAAAACACAAAAGAAAGTGCACTGGAGAGACAGTACATCACTTCTGTATTTTACGTTTTTAAAGTGAAACTTGTCTGTATTAAAAAGATGCAAAATACAAAGAACCACTCAGGATGGAAAGGTGTTTGATGGGTTTCCTTAGCAGTCAGAAGAGCTTTGTTCTGAAAGTCATACAGGTATCAGAAAATTTCTCTGTCAGTCTGAAAAAAGGGAATGAGGCTTACCAAAGTGAAGTGACAGTAGGTGGAAACATGAACACAGTAGGTGTCAAGCCACAAATCAAGATCAGTTGCCATAGTGAGTTTTCAGTGATTGAGCCACAGTGCGAGAGTAATAGCAGGATATCCACATTCCAAACTCAGCCAGACAGGGTTTAAACTGGTTGAAACTGGTAACAAAATAAGTGAGTTCAAAAAGAAGGACCAAATTTGCTTTATTTTGTCTCTTAGTTAGCAGTGTGGACTAACACATATTTGTCATTAACCTTTATATTGACATATCAGACGTTTTTCACTAGGGAAAATTTGCCAAAAACCCCACACAGTACCTTGTAATACTGAATGTGATGATATTTCTTTTCTGTTACGCTTCAATGCCTAGAGCGGGTAAGTTCTTTTTATTAACAGTAAATTTTCATGCTGTGCACTGAAACAAATTTGGTGTATGTTCTAACATCTTTTGACTAACAGGTTAGATAATTGGGTTGGGCTTTTTTTCTTTTCTAAGTCTTTTATAAACTAGGGGGTTGCTTGTGTTGGGGGTACTGTAGGAGTCTTAATCCTATTGGGAAAGGTTTCTACTGTCTGCTGCTGGAGATGGTGAGCACCTTAGAAACTTTTATTCAGGGGGAATAAAAGAATTTACTGACTTGCTTTTACTCTGTATTTTTTAACATTGCTAAAAGATTTTTTTGGATTATAAAGATCATTTTCAAGTATTTTATTTGCTTGCTAAACAGTTTTGCTCATGGAGATTTGCAGAGGCATATTCACTGGGAACAAAGAATTCTCTACAGACATGATTGAAGGGGGAGATGTTTCTTGCTGTGACCAGGAACTAGATATCGAATCCATGTTAAAAACTGTAGCACCTTTCACTGAATACTGCAAAAGCATGTCCTCCAACAGATGGTGCCTCTCCATCGCCTTAGTGCTCTTAAAGTCCCTGGGGTTTTGAAGACACATGTTTTTTGCTGGGACCAAAGAAGCCTTGCTTGCAGCCAGGTCATCCTCCCCATTTCCTCTCTCTCTCTCTCTGCAGCCATTCTCTGGCTGCCAGTGTAGAGAGGTCATTGAGGGATCTCAGGCCCTGAGCTGTTCATTGAGGGCTCTCGGCACTGAGCTGGTCACATGTTTATCTCACAGAAAGCAACTGTATGGCCCAGCTCACCATGGCAATTACTCTCTCAGTAACAGTGTTTAGATAAAACAACTTAGAAACACCCACTGAGGAATTCTTCATAGCTTGAATATAGTATTTCTATTGATTCCTTTCCTCTGCAGGAACAGCATATAGTATTTCCATTCCAGCTTGCATTCTCCTGTCTTCTTTTATTTTTCTGGGAGCCTACAGCAACTAGTAAGTGGGGGTTTTTTGCCATTGAATCCATTGTTTGTCACCCTCCGAACTCGAAAAGCAGCTTTCCTGATGAGATGTTGAGGAGCAGCCTACTGCGTAGTTAACAGTGCACGCATTCTTATGCACCAACTGCAAATGTACATGCAAACATTTTTATAGCTGTTGTCAACAACCCACATCACAGGAGGTCTCATATCCCTGTTTTGGCAAGAAACATTAATTTTGGCATTTGTTGCACATACCACTCAATTAAGTGGAAAATTCATGCAGGGGGCACAAGCAGAGCACTATGGAAGCTCTCCCTTTGATTCCATCAGAAACTTAGGATTTAAGGGAGACCAAAGCCCTGGGTCACTCAGGGCTCAGTGGACTGCTGAGCAGGTATGAAGTAACACAGTAGTAGAACAAACTTTTGAAGCAGAAACTAGTTGCTTGTGCACATCTACAGCTTTGAAAATGCATCCTATGGTGAGATGTTAGGGAGGTGCCAGCAAAAGGTTATGGTGTTACTCCCACAACACAACCACACTATTTCATCCTAAATGATTTTTCACGAAAAATCCATTGAATTGGTCCCCTTGAAGGCAAAAAAAAAGAAAAAAAGACAATAAAACCCCGCAAGGACTAACAACGAGAACTAAAACAAGAAGTAGAAAGACTGGCAAATAACCATATGTCACATTCTGTGGAAATCAGGTGCATATTTGCACTACTACCAAGTTGCAAGTAAACAGATTCTGCAGGTGAGCTGAATCTTTAATGAATAGATGGAAGACTTGAAATGCCTCCTGAGAAAACTGATTTGGTGCAGTTGCTTCCTGAATTAACAGCCATATTGAGATTTAGAACACCTAAAAATTCCAAGAGGTTCTGCTCGTAGAATAAATCCAGGCAGCTCCTGTAATGAACACAAAGTGCACAAAAGATAAGTTACTTTTAAACTGTGCCTTCCAAAAGGGCCTTTTCTCTCAAGCTGCCACCAAAGACATTTTACAGTTCTTAATCCAAATTTTACAGAATTTTTCTCTGTGCACAACATACATTCATTTCCCCCAGATTAACAGCAGAGTTCCAGTTGTCTCTCAGACATACCCACTCTGCCAGCTTCCATTCCAACCATCCCAAGAATGCAAATGAAAGCAAAACTCCACAGGTTTAGACTGTCTATATTCCATGGTGAGAATTCCCCCCCAACCTAAACAAAGAATAATTTTAGTCAAGAATATCTGAAGTGCGGAATAGCCTTCTATCTAGAAGCAAGATGGAGAACAGTCAACTAACTAGCAACGTAAACACCTTTCCCTGTAGGTTGCTTGTACTGCTCTTCAGCACTTGCTCTCCTAATCAGAAATGAGATGGGAAATCAAAATACCCCAGCCAAGGTTCTCCCAGCTCCAAACAGTAGCAAAGACTAGTTTTCTTTGATAATGTTTTATAAAAGGCCCCCTTCCCAGTTTCCGTGTTTTGTAGCATGAGCCTCTCAGTTCCATCTTTGGGGTAAACTTCAGATTGCAGTATCACAGGATACTGGAAATGTAGGATTAAGTATATTGTCTTACTTAGCCAAAGTCAAATGCCTGTGCTTACAGCAGGCAGTAGTCCTTATCACAGTGCGGATGGCAAAGCAAACTTAATGAGATCTTTGTCTGATCACAGCCCTTCCTCACAGAAAAGTGCTGAGCTTTTCTTTCCACTTTTCCCTAATAGTTTCTCATATGATGGCACAGCAAATGTACGTCTGGGAGTGCCCATACCACTGAAATCAAGTTAGACAGCCTGTAACTGAGACAGCTTTTTAGTCGGGCAAAGAGACTCACTTTAGTTCCAAGGATGAGATAATTTTTCAGTTGCTGAATTATCAAGATCCTTGAGATACAGAACCAGCTCTCTTGAAAGTAACAGCTGATCTCATGTCATGTCCCTGGACCAATGCACTTATTCCCCCTCTGGCTCAAAGCCTTATGGGGTAATAAACCAGTCAGCCTCAGTCTCTTTTATTTCTGCGATCTCTTAGTAGGCCTAGCAGATCATACACAGCTGTGACTCTCCACAAAAACAAAACCGACCCCCTAACGAACAAAGCAAAAAACCACAGTATCTCCATTCCGGTCAGTGAAGTAATCTGAAAGCATCAGCTCAGTGCTTCTGGAATGGGGAAAGGTTGTCCTTTCATGTCACAGAAACCCTTAATTAACAGTAGGCTATCAACAGCCAGGGGACTTTCTTCTCAGAACCCTAGCCAAGCCCAGCTACTGAAATAGATTCCCCAAACAAAAGAGTAAATCCTCCTCAAGAAAGCCAAGTAGTTTTTCAACACTGTTCAGTAATGGAGCATAACTAGTGCATTTGTATTCCCACACATGAGAAGAAGGGTTGATGGTATGTGGGCCCTACTTGAGCTGATTTATTCCATCTACACCACCATACTCCCTGTATCAGAAAACCATCACACTACTTAAATGTAACAATATTTTTCATCCACCATTAGCTGCAGCTTGGCCAGAACAATCAACAATAAATGAATTCTGAAAAAATGTACTTCAAAATGTCCCACAAATGTCTTGCAAATGAAGAGCTTTAGTTTGCTACAAGGTGCCAGCGGAAACTGGAGAACAAGTGTGTAAAAAGCCAGCAATTTTTCTCTTAGAAGGACCTGAATTAATGAAAACCATCAGAATTACATCCACTACGAAGTTTCCTTGTAGGACACTAAACACCTACTGACTAGTGAAAAAAACCCCAGGTATCTAGGAAGCACAATATGTTGCACAAGGCCAGCTGCTGTTTTGTTTCAGCTCATATTTATATGCACAATAAAAGCACATTTTAAACCCAAGTATTTAATACGAAATGAAATAGGAATTAATTTTTCATGAAACCAATGAAAAGTGTGATTTTAAAATCCAGTATTAAGATTTTTAGAGTAGACAGTGGAAGGCCTTACATGTAAAAGTAATTGAAATCTAAATCACAGTAACTGTAGGAAGCTCCGCCTTTGTCCTCCACCTACCATACCAAGACTTTCCCACAGGGGAGAACAACAAATAGCAAATGATTGCTTGGGAAAGCTGGGCAAGCAAAGTACCTTCTTAATTACATTATTCTTAATCATTATAGTCTGCTTCTTTGTTTGATACTGTGTAATTAGGGTACATCCCAAAGTTATAAGATGCCTCTTTTCAATTTGCTCCCTAATAGAAAGAAGTGCCTTAAGGGATGTTTCTCCAGAAACTGGTGTTGTGCTAGCAAGCAGAAATTTACAGATGGTTAGAAGATATACATCAGCACCTGTATTTCCCAAGTTCACAAGAAAAAGTGGGTATTGATTCAGGAATGTCTTGCCCATAAATCTCAACTTTAAAATCAGAAAACAGAACTCTAAATAATAAAACTGAGTACTAAGAAAAGAGAGGTTACTTCAGCAATTTGTAGTTTAAACATGAAGAAATCTTGATTCGTTACACAGACTGAGCACTATTGTAACTGAGAAAGGTCTTTGACATAGCCTGTATGGAGATACTATTCCTTTATTTTTAAAGACATAAAAAAATCACATGTTAACCTATAATATTTAATAGTGTATATAAATTACAAAGCTGCAATATAATTTCAGCTGCAGTATGCAAAATTCAGAATGACAAGGTTAGAAAATTAGAATGGATAATTATTTCAGAACTTCTTTCAAATGCAAGTTTTCTTGTGTTGGGTTTTGGTGTCTTTTTTTTTAACAAAGTGGAAATAACTACATTACTAAGTCTAAACTTTCTGAGCAATAGTCACAGTGTGGTTTTGCACAGCAATTTGGTTTTAAGATAAATAGGAAACTTTCCCCTCCCAAAAGAAGTTTCATTTATGTGAAAAACATAGAAGTAAGATATTACAGAACTTTTCTGGACAACTATAATCTCTTTTGACAGTTGTTTTATCCAGAGCACAGATGTTTGCCACTTAACCATGAATGTTGGCTGACCTGCCCAAATCTCAATAAAAAGCAGTTGTAACGAAGTTTTTCTGCAAATGGTTATGCAAACAGGCATATTCATCTCATGTATATGAAGTATAACATCTGCAATATGCACTCAAAAGCACTTCTGGAAAAAAAAATAAAAGGCTCAGAAGTACATGTACTGAAATCACAGCTAAATGCTTACTACTCTGATGAGGGTATGGATTATAGCCAAAACAGTATTAACAGCTAAATCAAGATGTAGATTATTGTTTCAGAGATCAAATTGCATTGCAAACCCACCACTGGCCCCCTTAGAAAAAACCCAACCAAATAGGAAAGTTTATTTGGTGTTCACTTGTGTTTTTTCATTAAGTGAAGCCGGTAACATAGTCTATCTACTCTTAGATCCTCCCTAGATCCTTAGATCATCCTTAGATGCACACACCACGTAATGTAATCCTGAGGTAAAAACAGTAGGAAAGGAGTTGATCTGCCTGAAGAGTAGTTCAGCTGCTCAGAAGGGCAGGAAAAGGCAAAGGAAAGCTGTGGCAGCAGGTCACCAGACAGCCAATGCTCATCCTAGAGAGACCATCTGAGCCCATACAGCCTACATCTTACCCATCTTTCTCTTAACGCTGTCCTCTCTGACAATGAGGTGGTGTGGGTCCCTCTCTGCCAGACCCTGAAAATGAGCACATTCTGGTCCCTTGAAGAGCTACATGCAGAATTCCAGTTTACCTTTAAATAGTCACATTATAGCCATTACAGCTAAAAGGGGCTGGAAAGTGACTGAAGGCAATTGCCATCACAATCAGTTCCCTATTTTCTTGGGAAAATGTAATCTCACTAGGGAGAGATATGAGAAAGCAATTGGATACCTTCTCACTCCATTGTTTTACAAGAATTTATGGGTGGGATGGGATCTTTTTTTAGAAGAGACATGATTTGATATTTTCCTTTTAGGAAAAAAAAAAACAAACCCAAGCCCAAAAATCACTCCACATCAGTTGCTGAAAGCTTCCAGATTCCTGATGATCTCTGTACCTCCTAAACAGAGATAAATCTCAAGAGAACTCAAGGCCAGGAATAAGGCTTGTCATTTACCCAATTGTGTCTTTTTGTTTGTCTGTGCATACAAACATAATTAAGGGGTGGCCAAAAGTTCCAGTGAATCCCTTCTAAGGTAGCCCACACAAAATGGCCCTGATAATCTCCCTATATTTTGTTTTCATTGTATGGATGAGATCACGTTTGTTTGCATATTGCAGAAGGTATCCAAGGTCTTACTTAGCACTTTTTCAACGCCTCTAGAAGGCTATAAAATTAGTTTTAACTTCCAGAACTTCGACCTATATTTTGATGGCATTAGGCTTTACATACTAAGCATTGAAAAGACATTAAAAATATGCAACACCTGAGGTACTGAGATTTAAAAGTCTATTGTAAAATGAACATATGATGACTGGATTTGAATGTATTAATAATTATTACCCTTTTAAAACACAGTAGTATCAATTTTGCAACACTAAATAATGGCCATATGCTACCTATAATTAAACAGTACCACTGTATCCATTTTTAAAATCTTGACTATGTCAAGTTTCTGCTAGAGGGTCAATGCCTTCATACAAGTGTACTACAGGGAAAAATGCTGTCAGTTTATTTCTGAATTTTCACAATTAAAACTACTATTTATGTATGCTGCAGGTAAAATAAATTGACTGCAAAAATATACAGCTTGAGTGCTATGTCGTGTCAGAAGTACATGGTAGGTGTTTGGAAACCCAACACAATTGGTTTCTTTCATACTTATGGAAGTCACTTTTTTGTAATTCAAAATGAATGCCAGACAAGAACCATTGTTACAGCATCTCACAAGAATGTAACTCAATTGTGAGCTAAATATAAGTTCTCTTAGCTGTCAAGTTTTCATGCTTATAATCAAATCTCCATGGGCAATTTTCACTTTTTCTAACAAATGAATGGCCAGATACTGCAGCTCAGTAAGAAGGTCCGGGGTACTGAAAATATACATGGCTCATAAACATGTAAGTAGGTGTTAATTATCAACATACAAAGATTATTTCAACAATTTTTATCCCAGAGAAAATTCAAATTTGAGCAATCAAAATATTCTGGGTAATGGCCAAAGATAATCTTCTGTGCTTTACACAGCACACACATATAATACACCTGGTTCTAAACAAGGTACTGTCCCCTCCTTTCAGTAACTGTTACCATTCATTATAAACTATGCTATTTTGGGAGAATCAGGACACGATTTAAAAATAGGATTTGTAGGTAAAACTCCTTTACTTTCTAGAAGTCAAGTTCCTTTTTATTCTCACCCCAGGAGGGAGAACTGGTAAAGAAAACAAACATCTTTCTCTTTCTAGGTGGGAAGATAAAATACATACAGCAGAAACTAAACTCTTTACGATTTGTGTGACTTTCTCCATGAGGCTGCATCCCTATACATGACTTCTGATGGACAGAAACACAGTGTATTTACTGTTTAGTACATCATTGGAAGGGATCTTACATGATGTTCCTTCAGATGTCAACCTAATAATTTCCTTCTTGGCAAATTTTGGTGTACTATCCTTACATCAGCTCCCAGTTGTTTCCAGACTAGTAGTACATCAGTCTTCTCTCTCTGCTGAACACCAATGGCTTCCATAAAATGAGTTCACCTTTTGAACACATTTCTCTGGCACATTTCTGGAAATATTGAGAGCCTAATGACCAAGCTAACATGAATAAAACTTAATTTTCTCTCTTAAAAATCACAAGTAATGCTGAAACCATATATCAGACGTTGCAATGCTTTTGTTGCTGGCACAATTTAGAATTTAAAATGTGATAAGGGAAAAAAAGACAAGAGAAGTTTGGAGTGCAAATATTCTTTGGTTTACTCATTAAAACAAAAGGACACAGCAAACAGCAAAAACACTGGCAATTAAATAAACAGCAAATTCTTTATATGCTTCCTAACAAAAAGTCTTTGGCTGTTTGAAATGTATTAACTTCATGCTTTTAAGTACATTACAGTGTCTAGAAAGTCACATTTTTTATCCCCAATGTCAAGGCAGAGAGAAAATGAGGAAGAAAAAGAAGGATAAAAGGTAGGAAGTAAGAAAAGAAGAAAAAAATTTATTCAAAATTCCATTTTTCCATTAGTTAAATAGTATATAACACAATGATAACACTAATTTCCGTTTCTAGTTTCATTGTACACAAAGCAAATTGGCTTGAAATTTATTTATCAACTTTGGTGAATTCACATCATCATACACATCAGACTAGTATAGCAAATATACCGACTTGCATCTTTTCGAAAAGAATTGTGACCTTTCCAAACCAAATGATTGATTCTGTGATTCTACTAGCAGAATTCTAAATATCTTAAGGAATTGCACAGAAAAGTCACTGTGTTTTATCTTATCATAGGCAGAGTTAAAATTCTGTACCACAAGTGGTTTCTTGCAAATACTCTTCCCCAGTTCAGCTATTTTCCTGTAGCTTATTCCTCAAATAATCCCCATGTAATCAAAGAAGCAAGCACCTGTGCAGGTCTATAAGGATCTCTACTTGGGAGATCCTGCCTTGCAGACAGGAAGTTCTCACTCTGAGCTGGAGATGCACAAGCCTTCTGTTAAGACTCTATGTGACAGCATCACTGATTTTATTTAAAACTCAATGCTTCATAATGGCAGCACTAGGAAGCTGTTATCTGTGCAGAGAGCATAAAAGACTATAAATGAATCAAATATTATTTTACAAGTAAATGAAAGAAATTACAGAGTGTACCATCACCATGATAATCTGTTACCAACATTACTGGATTCTCATAGTTTAGAATTAATTCTGTAAATCTATGAAAGATGCAGATTGTCTGACAGCATATTGTTTTGGTTTTTATATCTATCTTGCAAGACTCTTACTCTATTTGAACCATTCTGTTTGATTGTCTTTATCAAGCTGTTTCCATAGGCAAAGCACAGTAAAAAAAGTCATGTGCAGTTTTTCTTCCAGGTGGACTGTGAATAGCAACAGATAGAGCATAGTAAGAAATCAATTAATAAAGATATTTAGGAAAGATTTGTCATAATGTAAAAAAACCTCTTTGCATGCTCCCTTATTCCTTCATAAATCAACAGTGTTCCATCTACAAATAACTCATAGGCAGTCACCTCTAATACAAATACTTATATGTTCCCCTCATCTAGCATTTTGTTGACCCCATCACAAAGTTTCTGCAAATGGGTTTTATAAGGTCCAAAGGGATTGTACAAGGCAGCCAAAAATTCACAATCAGAGAAGTGATCAAACACATTGTTGACGCGTCCGTGTGACTTCGCGGTTAGGTGACGCTGAATGATTTCATGAAGCAGCTCTCTACATTCGTTTAACAGTTTGGACAAAAAGTTCCTGTCAAAGGTATAATCCACCTGATGGAAACTGACCACGGTCTTAGCCAGCTGGTGAACCTTCTTCTTGAATTTCTCCATCAACACTATTTCATCCTGATTAAACTGGTTGTTCCTGTAGAGAATTGCCAATTTGAGGACTATTTTAATGAGGTTTTTGATGATCTTCTCTGCTTCTTTTTTATTTTGTGTATATTCCTTTGTTACTCTGTAAAGCTCATCTAAAACATCACTGCTTGTATCATCGATCAAAGTAGTTGCTATTGATTTGGAGACCATTTTCCCAAGGATCTTCTTCTGGGCCTGAATGGCCAGACTTTTGGAGTTGAAGACATCTGTGGCCACTAGGGGAAGAGAAAAAAGTACACAGTCAGTACTTCCAAACAGACAGTCTCTGGACAGCAAGTTGAGGAATATTTCCATATTTATAAATTCAAGTTAATCTTACTAAGTGTCACAAAAAAAATGCAATGTAGTTGCAGAAAAAACCCCATATTTAAATCCCTAAAACTCTTTTCTCTTTAGGTTTACATGCTTTACTGTTTTACTTTTGAGAAAATACCAACTGAACTTGCACAGAAATGGTTTAGAAGATCTCTCTATATATGGATTGATGGAATTTCAAATTGAGGCAATAAAACTGCCCTATTTGATTAGATGAGTTGCAAATCTAATCTGATTCTCATATTCATAATGAAATCTGAAACCAGGATTATCCCAATGCCATGACAAATAATCACTGCTACTCAAGTAAAGATAATAATTCAGTGAAGTGACCATCATAAAGCCTTTTCCTGCTTAGCATTCGACATGATCAGTGAATGCAGACATCACACATCTATTATTTTTTTTTTAGATATCTATTTTATACATATCTATAGATATCCATGTAGAAATATAAAAGAAAGACAAAACCCCATGGTCAACAAACAACACTGAGATTCTCTGGGTGCAATCTGAAGACACTAGTTTTCATAAGAAAAGCAAGTACAGATAAACATTTCTATGTCCTATACTTAATGCAGTAAAAGCAAGAAATTAACTTTCTAGAGATTGTCATAACACTTGTGAGCATAACCTTTTAAAAGTATTTTTCTGTGACCAGTGAAGTAGATCCTAGAGCAGATTTCCACCTCTAAAACTATGTTTTATTGCACTAATACACCCAATAACTGGTTTGTAATTTTGTTCAGATACTTAAAAGACCCCGAACAGTCTTCAGAAACTTGACTTGTGAAATGTTACCATGCATTCTGTTGTCAGCAACAATTTTTTAAAGCACACTCCCTTGGAAGCACTCTCTCCACTAAGACATATGCGAGTTCATATTTTCAGGTAGAATTGTCTGGGAAATGGCTGCCTTTGTGCTGCAGCTCTCCTGGAGTCTCAGAGAGGCCGAAGGAAAGCTACATCTGTTTACATTTACTATACATATGAAAGGTTTGCTGAGAAAACACAGGGACTGGAAATATTTTCTTTATTTTTTTTTCCTTTAATGAAAACATCAATGCTGCAGATGTCAGACAGTAAGTCCCTGAATTTGGAAAAGGTTTCCTCTTAACTGCTGGTATGTGGGCAGCTGGGTGTGTTCAGACGCAGGGTGCCTCAGGGGTTCCAGCAAATAGAAGAAACTTGTCCTTCAGGACATGAAACGCAAATCTGTGTTTTTAATTCAAGAGTATCTTTGAGAAACTTAATAACAAGCTCCTTTTTTATCATCCCATAAACTTTCAAGCAGTTTTGTTTCTTAAAACTTTCAGTGCATATCAGTATTTTGTTTTGAAGCGTGAAGTGTCTGAGCACATATTTTAAAATTTTTAATACAAGAGGACACTCAAAAACCAAAGAACCCCTTGTTAACTATCTTGGGCAAAGCACTCAAGATCACAAGACAGACACACTTCTCAACCACAAAGATACAGGAAGACATTAAAGATGCTGAGCAGTCATTCTGAACTGAAAGTATTTGATTCGCTTTCTGTGTTTTTAAATTTAAAACTGCAACAGTTACTATTAAAGTAAAACTAATCCAAGTTTTCCAAAGGGTCGTCAAATACTAGAACTCAACAGCCAATGCTTTACAATGATCTACCGATGAATGAGAACTTTTTTTCTGCCTTCCAAAACAGGAATACCAGTTGTTACTTCATAACTTTCATTACTTGAAGTCTTCTTATTAATGCTCATGATGTCTTCTTTCTGACACTCCACACACATATACAGATGTACATTCAAAGAGCAGTTACTGTTTCAATGTGTCTTCCAAAAATTTGCAGGGAAAAACTTACATGATACAATATATCTGTATTTTTAAGCCTTCTTTCCCAGGACGCCATAGGCATTATTTCTTATAAAATAATATCACACAGAATGCTCCACTGTAATTCCAGCCTGAACAATTCTATATTTCTAAATCCACGTAACCTGTCTCCAGAAAGCCATGCAAACACTCAGGAATGGGTCTAACATCATAACATGCAAAGTATCAATTACAAGAAACTGAAAATATGGCAGTTTCCTAAATATTTTACAGTTTTTGAACAAAAAAAAAAATCTCATATTACATAATTTTACATTTTACAAAGTGCAGCTCAACATGTAGGTACCTTTGCTAACCAAAACAGGAATTGCTCCATTACAAAATCTGCTGAACTCTTAATGGTATTTTTCTAAAATCTGTCCAAGCTTTGGGGCTATCCAGCATGGCTTACTTTCTATCTACTTTGCCATAAATACACCAGAAGTTAGCTTCATTTTCCCTATGCTGTTACATGGGTTCTAATTTAATTGCTAAATATATAAATTCCATACTTCAGGATTTCAGCCAATCCAAAAAAGGAACTTCCTAACTGTTTGTATTTTATAATCAGAATTTTTCCTCCTTACCAATGAAAGACTTAAAATGTATTTCACACCTTGAATAAAACTCACTTTAAGCAGTAAGATTATAGAGCTTCTTCAGAGCGAACACACATACTTCCTTAAATAACAGTAAAGCTGTTACTTACTTGTTCATCTAATGTAATTGCAGTTTTTATTGCTGACAGCAGAAAGAGAAGCAAAATACCCAAGGTGAAGACTGGCCTGTGGCTTATTTATTCTGGTAAATCCAGCGCACACTTTTATCATGTGCTTTGAAATGTTGTCAGAAGCTATCACAGAGTGAATATGGCGTTTTCATCCTCGCCGTAAGAACAGCTCTTCTCAGCTACCTTTTTCTCCTGCCTGCAGTGCTTCATTTTGCTTTGGCACCTCAAAATGCAAAAACATATCGCAGTGGTTTCACTTCCTCCAAGAGAGAGCTGAAAGGAAATTGCAGCGCTGAGCAAGCAGTGCAACACTAGGGCTGTTCCTGCCAACTGACAACTGGGACACTCCACAGACAGGGAGGGAGAAGAAAGGTCCTGTGACCCAAGAGGACAGGTGACGTGTCAAGATGTTAAAACATTAACCTGGTATCTGCAAGTGGAGATGCTCGGTGTATCAGAGGTGCCTGACTCACAGGTCATGCTGGGGAGGGCAGCATTCCCAACGTGAGGGCTGCTGGGCACCCCCTTTCAAACTTCTGACTGCAATTTCAGATACGAGCACCTGAAAATGCACCTTTATACAACTACTCGGGATAACTGTATGTAGCCACCTTCTGAAAGTGATTACAGTAGCTGGCCTGGATGTCTGACCACACCTTTTGTATTGACAGGTTACATCCTTGCACTTTAAACTGAAATAGTGTCATTTCCCTGGTGACCTGCAGGTAATCCCACCAATTTTAAGCATGTCACAGTTTGGTTTACCTCATAACTGCTCTTTATAGCTCTAATTTCTTTCCTTTGCAGTTTTACACTTCACTTTTTAAAAGGTTATAATCAAAAAATATCCCTTTGAAATCAATGGGCTATCACTTTCTGCACAAACCACACAAATAAGCATGATTATGTACAGTAAAGCCACACCTCCATAGAGGAAAGTAGTCCAAAAGGAAAGGCTCTCAGAGGACATCCTGCTTCCATTACTTTGAAATTCACAAGATCAATCTTAAAAATAATGGAGACATCTGCAAAATCTCCTAATTTACGATTTAGATGAGCAAACAAGGTGCTAGAGACAGCCTCCTGTGAAAGTTGTGAGCTTAGTGATTCTGAAATGTCTTGATTTTTGTAGCCAAGCACACAGTATGCTTGTTTACCATGGTATTTTGTGTATTAAAACAAATAAATACTGAACATGTAGAATTCTGGATGGCTTTTTCCCAGAATATTTTACCATACACAGGTTTTCCTTAAACTGTGGTGGAAGTATAAACTTTCAGTGAAAATTAAAAATTGCGGTTAATAGACTCTCAGGAGACTGCTATAAAAGTACAAGAAGGCTCATACTTATGGCTGCAATGCTGACTTTTCCCTCACATGGAAGCTAGCACACCTCTCTTGTACTGTGGCAAATGACTATTTCACTATTACCACATACCCTATGTCTCAAATCAATTTAAAATTTAAAAAAAAAAAAAAAAAAAGGTAGTATTGGAAAAAGCCCAACTTTTTTTTTCCCCACAAGACAACAGTCTATGGTAGATTCAACATCACTTGCAGCTGAGTGTACACAATCTCATGTACATTGACAATGAATACTTGAGTCACTGAGTATTTTTAACCTTCTCATAATGAAGGAGCAGGAAAAAAAGGCATCCGGCAAAAAATTACAGTGAACCATGTTAAATTCCATGGTCAAGTCAAAAGCTGAGCTTTCTGATACTCACTGTGTTGGTACAACTGTCCCGAAGGAGGAGAAAATAGGACTGTGAAACACTGCTGCCTGAGACCCAGTTCTCATTTTAGTGACTGGTACATCACGTGCTGCACTAGTAAGGCCCAAAAGTGACCAGGGTTTTTGGGTAAGGCACAAAGAACACCGACATGGGCTTGGGAGGAAAGAGACAGCACTGACAGAGAGCTTCAGGCAGCATTTAAAAGATTATCACATAGCATTGAGAAACGTGGCAATGGACTTCCTGCTGGGAATCCTGTCTGGATGTGTGTGTTTGCCTCTCTACAGACTGTGTGTGAGAACTACAGCTAAGAGCCTGCATGTGCCATACAAACTGCCTGTTCAGTCAGACCCCTGTAGTGAAAGAGCACCATTTCCCTGGAGGGAGGCAACTTGAAATCAAGTGGAATTGACAGTGTTATGCTCTCTGAGTGTATGTGACCATGAGTCATGTACCTCCAAAATCATGAGATTGCCTAGATATGAAAGGATAAAAGAATTACTGAATTTTTAATCTTTTCTTGCTTTCTGCCCCCTGGGTTTTTACAGGTCTATCCTTATTTTCAGGAATTATACAGGGCAGAAACATTAACAAGACCCCAAATACAGAAGCATATAAATATATGAATTCATGTATAAATACATGACTTCAGTAAGGTAAAGCTCCAATGGTGATAAACTACAAGAGTTAGCATCAGTGAACAAACAAGTCTTGAAGTACAAAATAGGCAGAAATAGTTCTAAAGCTGTTACCAGGGCTGGAACAATTTTCACAATATACTTATTACATGACAATATGATTAAAAAACTTGAGTGGTAGGATACAGACTATGAATTCTTCAGATACGAATAAGGTGATTTTTCTAGCTGCCACATGATATATATAGCTTCTTCTTAATAACCATTTGCCTGAGTGAGTCACAGTTTCAAAAAGGTTTTTTAATGCTGTTTTCTTTTTTCTTTTTTAACAGAAGAGTCAGTATTTTGATTCTTATCTAAGTGCTTCAAAGTTTCCTGGGTGAAAGGTATGTTAAAATCCTTACAACCCTTCAAGAAATTCTTCCAGAATTCCTTCTGAAAATACAGCAGTTCCCAAACGGCCACTTCAGCATATTGGCCAGTCTCCACATTCACAAGCATTTGTTCACTTGTTGGCTTTTCAAAAGCTGATGAAAATTGAGGCTTGTACCAGACATGCAAGACCAGAAGCACTCTTGAGAGCTTTCACTCTTCAATCTCAGACACTGGGACTGCAACTTCACAGCTGGCTGAGGGCAGGAGTGGGAAGAGACCAGGACAGCCACAGAAGGACGTCAGCAGGGCAGATAGGTTGGGCAAGCACCACCAGGCAGTGGAAAACCCAGAGAGCAAGTGGCTAAGTGCAGAAGGAAGATTGAAAAAATCCCCTCAAACAAGGGCCCTGTACAGTACCTGCTTCTTTCACATACACCTCTACTTCTTTAATTGATGTACACAAGGTCCTTATTGGAAGATCAAATATTTTACTTGGCACCTTGTGTTTAAAAAGAGGGATTTATATATGAATACCAATTTTAACTAGACAACAGTTTAAACTAAAATTTTCAGTGCATACAAAGCATTCTTTCATAAGTAACATTTGCCTACAGTTCTCCTAACAGGTAAAGTAAATTGTGCTAAATTCTCGCTTGCCATAATTGTTACCAACTGAGCATATGATGAGAATGTTAATTATTCAAGCAATGTGCACTAGTTCTAGCACTCACACTGGAAGACCTTCAAAAGAAAAAACATCCCATCTGAAGCCAAGCCTAATGCATGGCAAATATTGCATGAGCAGTCTTACTGGATTTGGAAATCAGCTTTGAGGCTGCAAGTCACTTTGGAGCAACAGTTAATCAAGCAATTTCAGAAAAAAATACAGCTAATGAAGAATTTTGAAAATATAGAGTATGTCTGATCTGTATACTCATACTGAAAGCGAGCCTATATTCAGCTGCAGAAACATGGGAAAAATAAAAGAAAAGCCAGCACACACCATTTAGAACAGCTTCTTTTCACTCAATAAAATGTTGAATAAGTCATTGCCAATATGTTTGCAAAGCGCATGTGATATTGCTATATGCTTCTGGATTTTGCTATTTAATTCTAACAATAGTGTATTAAAATGTCCAAAATTTTATGAACAGCAAAAGATTCTAGCTACAAAAACAAAACCGAACCACTAAATAAAAAGAAAACAAAATACTTTTTTGATCAAGAGGTAGGAAGAATTGCCAAAATATGTCCCTGAAGGTTAAGGCTGGGCAGAGTGGCAAGGAATGATGCTATTTCCAATATGAATGTTGCAGAATTTTGCAGTCCCATGGGAGCAGTCAGTGCCAACAAGTTATTCTGGTTTTACGTGCTTGTGCTTCCCACAGCCAGCCTGTGCATCACATGATACATATACTGTAGCTGATTTAGAAATTTTAAAAAGCCTTCTAAAAGCCATTTTCCCCAAAACCTCTGCATGTATTTCAATTAACAGTGTAGCTTTAAAAAGAAGGGGAAAAAAAAAATCAAATTAACTTATGATGACTGCTCTCAGAACATTTCAGAATACGTTGGATATTAAACCAAGAAAATGACAGTCACACAGAGCAGTGTCATGAACTTAATTTGGTATTTCAGTCCTCTGCCACCATTTGTTATCCTTGCTGGAATGTAGCAACTGGTGGAGTGCTGTTAAATACACAGCCTGTATATTTCAGCTGTTGGCCTTTTCAGGGCTGTATCAGGTTCCTCTGTATCTACCAGGTGTCCATGCACAGTGAACAGTAATGCTGACAAATCTTTTCACAGGAAATAAAGTGTATCTTACATCATTCCTTCCAATCAATCAAATGCAATGCAGGTACTCTTTATTTTGTCCAGCCTAGAAACAAATACCAACCTGCAGCAAGGCAACAGCACCAAGCTCCGTAAGTCAAGTGGGACCCAAAATTTGAAGTTTAAATAAGTGGTACCTAATTGCTCTTAAAACCTTCCTGGCAAACATAATGTTTTATCACCAAAAAAAAACCCAAACCTGAAACACTTAGCTGTAGGCACAGGACCTATATACATATAAAAAAAGAGTTCCTGGCTTGAATGCAGGACAACCTCTGAGGCCAGCAGCCCTGGAGAACTTGGAATCCATTGGAGAAACCTAAATTTTACACAGGGACAGGGCTAGAATTTAGGATTAAGATATATGTTGCAAAAATACAATGAACTGGAAGGTCCAGACAAGATGACCATCTGGCATAAGAGGGACAGAGAACTCAATCAAGGAAATGTCACAACCTGGCTGTCAAAATGCAAAGGGCATGTATTTGAATCACATGAAAAGAAAGTCAAAGCAGAGGCTTCAGAGAGTTCAAATGAACTCAGAAGTTTGTGAGGGATCTTACAATGTCTTTGAAACTAGTTAATAATGTTTTTCCTGTATTTCTAGTTCTGGTTCTCTGTTCTTCTCCCTCTCAATCTGTAGCTATGCTGTCTGTTTCTTACAGAGAGGATGGAAGTCCCTCAGTATCTGTCTTTCATTGTAATGTTTAAGGTAGACTGGATGGCTACTATTCACTTTATGTATGTGTGTGTAAATACATACTTAAATATCTATAAAATTAACTTCCAAGGCACTGAAGACTGTCATAGCAACAGGCCAGCTACATAAAATCTAGTAGTGATTTGCAGGGCTTTCAGTTCTCAGGTGTCTGGTTGGTATATTCATTTCCAGTATCAACACTGAAATAAAGATTATCAAACACAAGAAAATATGCCATCTAAGAGTTGCCATACTGGCTGCTCTTTAGGCCTAAGACGCTAGTGACACCCTTCATCTCTTTTTCACTTTTTAATTTTTCACTACCCTTTTTCCTGTTTTGTAGCACAAGGGATAAATTTCATGGTATTCAATGCATGGCTGTACAGAGAATATGTGCTTTGTCTACCCCTCCATACCAGCCACTCATGGTACTTGTGATTTTGGAAGACTACACCCGGTGGCTGAAATGGTCATCTTCTCTGCACACCTAACATGTTTACCTAACCTTTCTCTTCCACAAGGAGCAAAATAAACCAGCCCCCGAGTTTCAAGTTCTTTTCCCAATATTTAGTAGCTACAGCCTGTCTCTGTATCCATACTACAACTACCATGACCTTTATTGCAACATCCAGTTGTGAAACCAGTGGTTGAATCTTTTCTCCACTTCTCTACTCCCTCCAGCTCAGAACAGGTTCTCCAAGACCCAAGCACACAGTTTATCTTTCATAGGCTTTGCTATGACTCCCCTTTGTTTCCACTAGTGCCACCCAAACCCACCTTTAAAATATTTGACTTAACAACACCAAAACTCTCAAACGTAAATTAAGACTGTCAAAACACCAGTCCACCTCCCCACATATTTTAAGAGTTTGGTTTTGCTTTCACTAATGTCATTAAGTTCTAGTGGAATATAAAACATAAGAGAAAAATTAGGTCTTCAATACTGTTAGCAACTTAATCTTCTGTAAAATCGAATCTTCTGGTTAAACATTATGTCTGACGCTGTCATTCTCTTTTACATTAGGAAGCAGTATTATTTGGATACAGAACTTTGTTATCTAACAAAGCAGTAGTAATCCTATTTATTTTTAAAGGTCGCAAGTATATTTACTGACTAGAAACTGGACAGCCTCCAGAGGTCTCTTTCAGCTTCAAATCTTCTGTGATTTGTAAAACCTGCATCTACTTTGTAATTCACTTCTTGGGCCAAAGCATATGACACTTGACGGAACTGTTTTTTACAGCTGTTGACTGCTGCAGAATTTGACCATTAGGCTTCTTTACTTTGCACTGGCATCAAATGACATTTTCAACTAAGCAATTGACAGCACTGATCAGCTATGAAGGGACATACAATAGCAGGAAAGGCTGTTGTACCTTGAGATTTCCCAGATTATTACCCATAGTAAGAAGGAGGGAACACAAATTTGAACCTGGAGAAGGAAAGCCCTCAAGTGGTGAATAGAAGCACCATCAATCAATATTTCAAATACTGCCACTGAAATAAAAATGCCAACAGTTTCTCTTTGCCTCATCATACTGCTGTCCTCTCCTCCCCAGCTGAATGGCATTAGGTAACAAGCCACAACAAAGGGATCAACACTTAACAGCAAGTGACATCGCTTGCAACTGATTTTGATACCAACTGCTTGTTGCAAAGAAAGGTGAGTGTAAACATACATCCAGGATGCAATGTCTTGCATCATAGAATTTAAATCTCTAATTTCCAGCATTGAGGACAAGGCTGTGAGCTTGATGAGGACATCTTACCACAAGACACCAGCCAAATGTTACTCCTACCCCTTCCTGAAGTATCCACCATTTCTGTTCACAGATGCTCAATTTTATGACTCACTGTTTCAAGTTCCTAAAGTAAAGTCTACATCACTATTTCTCAGTGAATGTTTTTAAAACAAATGTTTTTAAGTGAACAGAAATATCCATTCATTTTCTTATTTGCAAGTAGTTAAAAAAGTAGCCCTTTGAATCAGTAGCTGAAGTATTTGCCAGTGACATCTGCTTACTTCTGTTAATATTAAACCAAAATTTTATTCTCTCTATGAATAAAATCTTTGTAGAATAGTTTTGCGAGGTGAACATAGCAAAAGCAAAACCATTTCTCATGAAAGCCTCAGGTTTTAAAACAATGGTGTTTCTGTATTTTTCAAAGTTTCCTCCACACCTCTTTGAAGTTAATTAAGTGGATGCTTGTCTGTGCATGCATTAAGTCAGTGCTTTATTAATTCCTGTATGAATGTAAACATTTTTGGGATAGAGACTTGAGGGTATCACATTCTTAGAGATCCACTGAAATCCCAGGGCAGCAAGCAATGCCTTAGAAAAACTTGCAATTACTGGCCTTTATAGATACATAAAATCATCTCAGAAAATGTCCCTGGAATTTCAGGTTTCAAACCTTTCAAGGATAAATGCTCTCAAATAAATGAGGTGCTTATTCCCACTTTACTGCAATTTATTCTCATTACAGCAAAGTGCCAGCAGGAACAGGACTCTGCAGACACTGACATTTGTATATTATATGTCAAACTGAAATGTAGGTTTTCCTTATTGCTATGCAAAACAGAATATCTGATCTTTCACCACTAATCTGCATACTTACAAACACTGACACTAAATTCTGCAAAAGGTAGGGAAAATTAAATTAGTTTATACAGTGCGTATCCAATCCTCTATATTGCTTCTGCTGAAACAGTTCTGTGGGGAAGATTTTGAATCCCAAGTTCCCTAGACTGAGTCCAACATGACACAGAGAGATGTGAGCCCTCTACTTCTCACTGCCCGCCAGTCAAGCACTAGAAATGAACCACACACCAGAACTGGGACAGGGAATTAACTGATGAAACTGAGTCAAATCACAACCCAACCCAGGCAGGGAATCTTAAGAATAAGAACAAAATTTGCGAGAAAACATCCCAAAGTTATGAATGTAGAATGAATATCTCAAAGAATATGTCTCTCAGCTCTCTCCTTCTCCCTCAAAGTAAGACTGTCTCCAAATGACAACAGAGTTAACACTTGTGCTTTTGCTGACGTGATGGTTAAAACAACCAAGTTTTTGGCAGTTGCATTTTATTGCTAATCCCACTGTGTATCCTGTTCTATAGTCACGACAGAAATGTGTCCACAAAACAGGAAGTGTACACCTAGCATTGAAAAACACAAGCAGCTCATTAAATACGATTACGCAAACCAAGAAAACATGAACATCTGTAACTTTCAGATTTCCGATCACAAAAAAGCACCTTCATGTCAATATGTATAAGGCTATTGTTCAGATTACTGCTGCTCATTAATACAGAAACAGTCTGTTTAAGCACTCAAATTTCTTACAAACTCATAAACAGCAATTGCTACTAATAACAGTTCTACTGCCAGATACTACTGGATCTATGAAGTATCTAACCAATATGCAAACATGAAAAAACAATATTTAAATATGAAAAAAGTAATTTTTGCTTTAAAGCCATTATGAAATAGATTAAACTATTTTAGCCTACTAGTTCTGTTGAATATGGAAAAATGAAAACCAGAAGCTGTTCATGAAATAGCATAAAAATCTTTCATACCTCTTTATGAAACGCTCTCCTCTTACCACATTTTGTAATCTAATTGTAGCAAAAAATCAGTGCAGAAGTTTGAAATAACACCTGCATTACAGTTTTCATTTGCTTTATTTATTATTAGAGGGACACTAAATGACTGAGTGGAGAGGGGATGTATTTTGCTTCTCAAAAAGCAGCATTTAAGAATCTGTCTGAAACTTTAATATTTAATGGAAGATTTGACCAAATGATAAATCGATAAAAGAAATTATGTGTGTTTTTGAATAAAAAGTGCAAATTAAAAATAGTTTTTCAGCATTACATGTTCCTTAAGCTATTCCTGGCTAATGTATTACAAAACACTCATTATTCTTAGAAGCACTTCATTTAGCCTGCTACTACACTTGGAAATAGTACTGGTAAAGAATACGCCTTTACCAAATGTATGTGCAAGGCCCTTCCCTCACCCAGATATTTCTTTTGATTCTGCAGAGATTCGCTGACTTTTGCTCCTGGTCTGTAACCTCTGGCAGTTCGTGGCAGTCCATAATTTGCCAAGTCCCCAAAGAAAACAACCCAAAGGTGCAAGTACTATAATACAGCAAATGCTATCATCAACAGGGAAATGAAAGGAAGACTGGGAAACTAAGTCTTCAGTACAACAAACAATTCTGGAAGATGAAAAAATACTGGTAGAGCTTGAAACCAAAGTACTTTCTTCCCTTATGTGGAATACTACAAACAGTATTGGGCTCTTCAATATGTCCCCCAAAAAGGAGCTGACAAACTGACGCAGGTCCTACAGACTGTCACCAGCATGGCCGGGGAGGTGGAGTGCCTGATACCAAAGATGGGTTGAGAGTGCTACGTTTGATCAAAGTAACAGTGGCCCTTAACAACATTTGGAACTTGTTACTAGGTAGTTATGGAGCAGAGCCAGGCTCTTTTTGAGCACAGCAAAAGAGAAGAGGGCAAGAGACACAAGCAGCATCAAGGGAAAGTCTCATTAGGCACGACCACCTTCATAGCAAGTGTGGCGAAATACTGAAGTACTAGAAAAGTACCACCACTCTCTAAGACACTATCAACGTGACTGGAAAAAGCCTGAGCAACCTCATCTAACTTTGAATTCGGATCCAGCTTTAAAGCTGGCTCTGCCTCCAGTGGAAGTTGTGCCCAGTGACCTCCAGAAACTCCCTAGAGCCTCAGTTAATCTATGATTCTCTCTATCAACCAGATAGCTCAAGGGACTGTATCTTATTTGAAACTAAGCATGTGAACCTTGCAATTCATTTTGGATTAAAAGATTTGATTGCATAAGTATAATTATATTAATGGAATTTTCTCAAAGCAATCTAGCATTCAACCCAACAATCACAGCTAAATGATTAACCTGTTAAGTTTCAGTGATTCTCTGAAGTAATCTATCAGCTACAGCCTGTGTTTATCCCATGGCCTGTGCTCAAATTACCACCTAGCTTCCTCATCTGATCCAGCTGCACAGATTAATAAATGCATGAGGTACAAAGTGTCCTGCAGAAAACAACTACTGCATATGGACTTCCAAATGTGTTATACAACAAAAAAACCCACCAGTTCAAATAATTAAATTCTGAGCCTGTAGGAAAAGCAATCACAGTGGCCATCTGATCCACTCAGAAACAGGTTATCTCAAGGATGACCCTGATGTGGCCAGGAAAATAAAAACAACCATTCTTTCAGTTTTGAAGGGGAGAGGTGCAGAGCTTCTTACGGAGTCTTATGGCTTAACAGCCTGAAGTCAGTGCTCTTACTGATAGATTCAAGGACCCACATCTCAATGAAGAGGCAGCAGCTGTGCTATGAACCACAGCAGTTGTTGTCCTGTCCTTATAGCCCTTTATTTCCTGCATGTTGCTTCATTAAAGGTACTATCCCCCAAACTACATTAAAAAAAAAAAAATCTAGCAGTTCCCACTTGCCTGTGTATTATACTCTCATTCCTCCAAATTGCTTCTTCTTCATTAAGGTTTTAGCTTCTGGGTTTTCCTTTTGCCCTGCTCTTTGTACCTCTGGCAATGCTTTCCTCATGCATATGTGACATGGTATTACAGCACCTGGTTAGTAATAATTCTTTCTAACCTCTCACAAGCTTATTTTCCTTTTTCCTTCGTTCCTGTATTAGAGGGATGCTTTTTTTCCCATTACCTTGTCCTATTAATCTTGAATTCTAATTAACTACAGAAGGGATTGCACAAAATGCCAAATTGTCAAGCATTGCTATGATTTACAAAGCTGTGTACATGGTATGTATAACCACAGCAATCTTTTCATTCTCTTCATCAGCAGTAAGAAAGTTACCTGTGAAATAAAAAAAAGTTCTCAAATTGAGTAATCGAGATCTCTTAAAACATCCACTGGGGCCAGGTGATTCTTCCTGCTTCTGAACTGAACTGTCCAGACTACTCTCAACAAAAGGCCCCTGTTTCACTGGCCTTAATGTTTTATGAAGATTATTGTTTTGACAAGGGAGGGTAAGCAAAGAGCAGATGAAACAAAGGATGCCCACATTTTTTAGTCTTTGGGGTGAGAGCAGAAGGTGAGTCAAATGTGTGGGGTTAAGTACTAATTCCATGCTCTACTTCTACAGTTTGGATTTCCCCATTCACTATCATAAAATAAAAAAAGGTTCTAACAAATGCTAGTTTTGGAATTAGTGGGATGGAGGATGATACATTACAGGGTCCCCTCGATGTTGTAGATGGAGTAAGCAGCCTGTGGGAGCACAAGAGCAGTTGATTTGTTGTCTAGTTGAACACAATTCTAGCTTGGAAAACATTCACACATGAGAGGTGACTGCAAAATGTCAAAGCAAGTCCATGACTACTTACAGGAGGGAGTACTAACTTCCTGAAACAGTGAGCGCTCTGTGATTTTATAACGCCTGTGTTGTTCTGAGCTCTAAAAGGAACAAAACAGGTGAGCTCATTCTTCAGTAATCTTATTTGGTTTAAAAAAATGCTAATCATGTCTAAAAAAACCTCCAAGCACTTGCAGGAATGCACTGATCTCTCTCTCTCCTGAAATGTGGTATTAAAAACTAAGTATGATAAAGGTGCAATGCAGGCTCTCACTTGTGTCTAAGTTTGTAATACAATATCCATTGTTTTACAGGCTACGTATTACATTCACTCTGATATCTGTTACTATTTTCCTTTGAGACATTAGGCTTCTCTCCTGTTATTTTTTAACTATACTGCATAAAACCTGTAGAATGAAGATGAAGTTTTCCAGAGCTTTACATAAATTACTGTTTCCTTCTATCAAAGAAATACATCCACATCACAATAATTTTAATCAGTATTGGCATGTATTTTAAAAGCTGCACTCACAATACATAGTTTTAACACAACAGCATTAAGAACATTCCCTTCAGATCTCAAAAAGGAATTCAGTCGAATCAAAGCCTGAAACCATTTGGTACCTTCCATAGTAGGTGACATGCCACCAATCAACACCAGAATGAAATTATGCCATGCAGTTAAATGCTATGGTCCTCCTACGGACTTTAACACACAATTTGTTTCATCTGGGGCAAAAGGAATGAAAACAAGAAAATGTGACAGGGTTATTTATATCATGACAGTTGCTGGAATCTGTAAATGCAATACAGATTGATGCCATACAGACACATGCACATATTTACCACAGCATTGTGGGATACAGACGAACACAAAGATTGTTCTGAAGTCACTGAGCAGCGTGGCGGGAGGAAAAAAAACCTGCTTCATGTTACCATGCTAATACGGACCACGAAGACATCAAAGGCAGAAGCTGAAGAGCCCACATACACTGCTGCATACCCTCTACCCAGCAATTAGTGTAATATATAGTGGGGTAATGCCTGTCTTCTAGCAATGTCTTTTTATTCTCTGTTCCTGTTAAAAAAATTGATTTTACTTGAGGTCAAATATTCTACCTTTACTTGATTAATTACAAAAAGAAAATCTTTAGGAGTTTGCCATTCAAAATTGACCTTGATTTTGGGTTTCATTGTAACAATGGGTAGAGTTCATTTTTACAGTAGCAAAGCCTACAAGATCTTGGATCTTGTTACGTAGATTTTTAAAAATAATCCACACTAAATCTACTTTTATAGACATCCCAATGTTCTCCAATTACTGCAATTATTCCCTTGTATAAAGTAGCTGAAAGTGAAGTATTGCTCACTTCAGCATCAGATCCTTGGCAGCACATACACAATGTTCAGTGTTACTACTGCACCCTAAATTCTGCTTTTCACTGAGGCTGATCTTTCAGCACATGGTCTGGGAGTCACGCGTGGAAGCTGCAGCTGAGCTTCGGAGCTCCTCAGACCTCTTCACTAGCTCCTGGCCACTTGAGCATCTCTGCATTAAGGAAAACAGAAAAACCTGCCTATGCTTACAAATATCATTAAACCAACATTTTTCATGTAGCTTTCTCCTCCTTTCACTTTCTAGTTTGTAGCAGATTAGCCACTAGACCCTTCATCACTAGCTTTGACCTTGAGATGTACAGAATCTGTTAAAATAACTATTTTATAACTGTCCAAGTATACCCTCTACTCCTTCCATTATCAGTCACAGGCCTTTACCTCCTAATACCCTGGGTGGACCATATAATTTGTGGGTAAATCAGAATTTCTCTTTTGGAGTGACATTTAGTCTTGCACCTAAAGGAAAAATCAACCACCTCCCCTTTGGTAAACCACTTAAAAAATTATATATCCTCAGTGTCAAAAGACTGAGCCACACATTCAGTTTGAATTTGTGAAGCATCAATTTTCTTTATGCAAAAAAAAAAATAGTTTCTTCGTGAAACAGGGCTTGTTAGTTGAAAGACTGACTATTTTATGCTCCATACAGTGGATCACTATAAATATTTTTCAGTATTTTATGCTTCCATAAATATAAATGTTCAATCAGACTAGGCAAAGTAGTGTAACAGCTGCAATTCTACATTTTTACCTGTTAATCCCAGTTTTTATTCACGTGCACACTACACATCCCTCTTCTCATGCATTTTCTAAATTGTTCTTTTAAAGATGTGACTATATTAGCAGGAATACATTTACAGACTGGCTGAAAGACCTTCTCAGTGACATCTGTACCTCATCTTCCCACAATGGTTACTGTTTCATTTTCCATTCTAACACATTAAGAACAAAGGACAGCAAAACCCAAATATTCCCCAAGCTAAAAATAACTAATCAAAAAGCCACCCTTTCTTTTCTGTCTCAGACACCTGCTTCAAATGCTTTTTTTCAGCATGAAAATCCTGGCACCTCAAATTGTTTATGAAGAAATGCACAGAAAGGCAAACCTATTTAAAGGAGATTTTAAGAATCAGAGTTATCTAAGAAGGCAAGACATTTCTTCAAACCATAAAATCTGTATTTCAAATATAGTCAGCTTAGTAAAGCTGTCTGGAGCTTCCTGTATGAAACCAGAGGATCTTTCCTGCTATAGCATGCAAGCAGATCTCTCCTGCTGTAAAACTGAGGGAGAATGTTCACATATTCTCTTTTTCAAAGTTTCTATAGAGAAATAATTTTTACAGTTCTGCTTTTCAACAAATCTGTCCTACAGAATCTTCTTGAAGAAAAAAAAACCAAAACAAAACAAGAGCTGCCTTTTGGTTCAGCTGTTCATTTGACAAGAATAAAAATACAAGGATTATTCTTATCAAAACAGAGGCTATCAGGCTTCATTACTTCCCAGGTTCTACCAGCATTATTAGCATTAAGTTTGATTCAGTGCAAGCAGACTTTTTTGCAAATTAACAAAATACTCTTAAGCAAGTAAACAGACAGATGTCCCTGGTAATGTTAGACTTCAAGTGAAGGAAGTTGCACAGACTGTGAGGGGAAAACCATCAGAAACATTCCGAAAAGTTCTTGTTTTCACCAAATACAAAATGCTTAGGTTGCCTTACTGCTTGTTTTTCTGTTGGGGTTTTTAAAGTTGTTTTTCTCAGCCATACTGGATCTCTGTATGTTTGCATCTCCCTAAGGACTATGTGTAACCATGAAACATCAATCCTATTCTAAGAAATCTAGCGTACAGCCCCACCACTGCCCCGTTCCCTCCTCTCTATAAATGCTCTTTTGTATATAGGCACTTTCAGGAAATTGCCCTCCTCCTCCCCCGCTTGCTCCCCACTGTCCGAATCCCTCTCACACCCCCCTCCCGATCAACATTAGGGAATAATTGCATTTTTGTTGGAACCCTTCCAGCCCCTCCACACGTTCCACTCGAGAAGCAGCAGCAGCACGGCGTAGCTTTCGCACACTCCTCTGTTTTAACACACATGCACATGCACACACGTGCACACTCATTAGCAGAGAAGTAAATGGTATCAACCGTATTCCCAAAATAATGACCTTTCACTTCTCCTCCACGCAACTTCCTCTTTTGCTGAAAAATACGGTGCTTCCAAATGAAAGAAATCTTCCTCTTTCGACATTTGACTACAAGTGTTTTGAAACACTCTTTCTTCCACTTATCAGTAGTCCACGTGTGAGTAAATTACCATTGTCCAGACAGATATCCCGGGGGGCCAACACTTCGGTCATTTCATATCCCGCAAAATCGGCAGGACTTCGAACAGTTGTGCAAGGGCCTTTTCCCCTCCCCTTTGAATACTCGAAAGCTAAAGAGATCAGAACCTCTCCTCCATGCTCAGAGAGGCAGCATGCACATTTCCTCCCCTGCGAAAATAGTTTAAAACCGTACCTTCCTTGGGTTCATCGGCTTCCGAGCTCATGGTGCCAGGCAAGGCTCTGGGGACCAGATCAACGCTGACGTGCGCACTGAGATGCAGCCGCAAGTCAACTTCTCTCCCTCTCCCTCTCTCTCTCTCTCAAAAAAAAAAAAAAAAGAAAAAAAGAAAAAAAAAGACCGAGAGAGAGAGGGTTGGGGTTTTGAGGGGAAAAGTCTACGAATTCAGCAAATCACAACTAACGTACTTGAAAAGGATCCCGCCCCCTTCTCAACTGCACACGGCGGCTGTCTGGAAAGCCACCACCTTCAGAGGAACCCCGATTTTACTCGCCAGCTGTTGCCGTTTATGAATCTTACTCTCCCCAGCCTGTAGAAGGGTGGAGTTTTCACTTGTTGCAGCTTGCCAACGTGGTATGAGAAAGCAAGCAGGAGAGGCCAAAAAAGCCCTGCGTGCAGAGCAGTGTCTGATTGCGGTGGCTGACAATCACACTGGGGCTCTCTTAACTTGCAGGAAAATCTGTTTTAAATCGTTTTATTTTTAAGCCTAAGTGGTACATTTCAACACTGTTCGCTATCTGTAGCCTCTGTAATTACACGGACTAATAATGGATGACTAAATACCTGCTTAAAGATGAGAAGTAGCAGCTTGCTTTCAGGTAGTTTAATCTAAATATTTAAATTTTCTTTCACTCATGCTCAGTGCTTGGTGCCATCTACCCTGAGACTAGCAATTCACCTCATCTTGTAGGAAAAATTACCTGATTTCTTTGTGCTACAGTTACTCCACACACATCCGAGAAAAGACTGATATTTTTAACTACTACACGGTACAGTTTTACAGCAAGAGAACAGGGGTCTTCTGCAGCCACCTCCCAGTTTGCAACGCATCACACATGCTTCCAGTGCAAAATCGGGGGAATTGTTTGGAAGCCTATTCTCAATTTGCACAGCCTCCGGTAAAACCACTGTCCTAGGGAACCATCTTTCCCTACTTAGTCATTTAATAGATTTTCAGCACAGTGAACAGGACAAAACCTCGATGATGACTGCTCTGACAAAAGAAGAGGTGCAGTCTCTCAGTTGAAGGCCTGATGGCACTGGCAGCTCCAACACGCAATCAAATTCCCACCTACCTCTCTGTCACAGGGTTAAATGTGTGGGCCTGAAGGGCTGTCAGGGTTTCCCGGAGATAACGCTATTAACAGCTATTAACAGTTAGCAAATGTCTTACTGGAGTCAAGTAGAACTAAGTGCATTTCACGGTGAAGTGAGAAAGAGCCAAAGCTGTTAGCTGCTCTGCACTGGGGCACAGAGGAAAAAAAATAAACTGTTCAGACTGTCACATTCACTTGTACTCATTAAGGCTTAAACACCCACAAAGCCGGGAAGACCAGATGTAGGTAGGGTGGTCTTGTAAATAACAGATACAGTATGAAGGGCAGTACAAATTCTTTACCTACAGCAAAGTTGCTCTGTGGACTGGGGTAAATAATACTTCAGAATGTAAGCACTTCTAATCCTATTTTCAGGTTTTTTATGATAAAGACTGTCCTTCCATGTGCTTCTGCCACACCTAGGAAAGACAGATTTCATTTTATTTAAAGGCTTTTGGTGACACTGCCAATTTCTTGTTTTGCAATAAACATAATTCTATATGTTCCTTAAAGATATTCCTCAAGAAGCTAGCTGTCTTCTACAGGCCTTATCATCTCCTGTGGTGTACAAAGTTCCATCCTGCAAAGCACAGAGAATGAAATTGAATATTATCCTAGTTACAACACCAGTGTAGCTAAAGAAGCCACATTTTCAAGGTTTAAAAAAAAAAAAAAGGTACTAGTTTGGGGTAATTAGCATTTAGGAGATTAAAACCACTCAAAAAACTTCACACAGAATAGACAAGGAACAGGAAGAAACATAAGGTTAGTTCAGAAGAACTGCACTAGCCTCTGGGGTCCTTTAATCAAAGGAAGTGTTGTAGAGAGATAGGAATATAAGCCAGCATCAAGATCCCTGCATGATCAGATTTACATATTAGATGGATGCCTTTTGTTATTTTAGATGACAGACAGACACAGATAATAAGACTTGTGATTAAATGTCAGCAAGTTCTGCAAATTAGGATTTCTCAAGTCTCTGAGAAACTTTATACCTCACTGGATAGATAACAAAAATACAGTGATTTTGTTTTGTCTCTTCCCTACAGAATCAAAATCACATCTCCTCACTCAGTCCTGTTACTCCTGCATACAGGGTCTCAATTCTTTTTTGTTTCATTTTGGTTGTTAGGCTTCTTAAAAATGCACGCACTGGCTGAAAAGACTCCAACCTGGCTACAGACTTGTTCGGTATGTAATTTTCTGATCTCAGGTTAAGCAGGGACTTGTACTGGCATACAGTAATGAGGACATTATCACCTTTTTCAGAGTCTGCACCCAATCAACTTTAATTATTTTACTTAGAAAGACAGCAAAAGTAATGGAATGAGGCAGGTAAAAATTAAGCAGAGTCCGTGGAAAACGCTGGAGCCCAGGTAGGAGATGACACTACATCTACAGGGAAGTGACATTTGTCAAAGCATCCAGACTGATCTGGATCCCATGGTGAGTAAAAAGCTGGGAAACTCCAAAAAATCCCTCTTTAATTGTAAACTGTACATGTGGTATGGAATAGGAACAAAAAAAAAAGAGTGACAAAAATTCTAAAAATGAAATTAGTAGGTGCAGCTAAATTTCACAGGGCAGATTCTCTTACAGAAAAGAAAAGTACCTTCCTACAATGAAGGCCTAAAACTCACCACACATTTGGACAGACACTGTCGTGGAGGGAAGGCCAGAATTCCCAGAGGAAAATGAAATCGTCTGTGTGCAGCACACAAAAAAATGGTTTGACATGCTTCAGTGGCTAAAAGCCTAAAAGCTACAAAGCTTGGTAAGACAAGGGGAGGTATGGTCCTTTCCACCCTTCTCTGCTGAAACAAAAAAACCTTCTGGTTTTACTTTGCAAAAAAATTTAGCGGGTTTTGGTTTGGCTTGGCTTTTTACTCATCATCTGTAAATTGTCCTGACTTCTGCTAAACCCTAAGGGAGGGTTACCACAGCAAGAACAGACTAGAGCCAGGCCCTGGCTTACTACAGTAGTCCATGGGGAATTGTGAAGGGATGGGTAGCTGTGTGTCAGCATATCCCCAGTCCAGCTCAAAACTCTGCTTATGTTTTGTGTCACAATCCATGCTGAGACAGCCCTGTTTACAGAAGGATTTGTTTATTAGATACAGAAGTTGCAAATCCTATTCCATATTTTATAAATACATAACCAAAGAATAGTAAGTATCTTAGTAGCAAAAAAAATGGTGCTGAAATTGCTGCCAAGAAGATTCTGAAATGTCAAGAAAGACTTTAATGTTTTGCTTTATAAAAAAGGAGAGGGCAGCACCACTACCAGAAAAGTATCAGCAAGAAGCTCTCAAAAGAAGGCAGCTGCCATGGAAGCAAGACTAAATCTTCCACTGCAAGAAAAACCCTGACCAGCCCTAGAACAGTTTTAGAGAAGGACATGGTAATGTCACATTTCAGACATTACACACTCATGAGATTAAAAAAAACCCCAAACTTCCCCATATTTTTTTAACACAATCAAAGCTGCATGGTGAATAACTTCTGCTCTTCCAGAATGTCACATTCAATGGATTGCAAACATTTAAACAATAAAAAATTAAGATCCATGCCCAACTGCAACTCCTTGGTAGAGTTGATAGCCACCAGCCCTTTTCCCTAAATCAGCTGTGTGTCTTTTGCTGACTGTAACTTACTGAATTATTTGAAGCCACATGACAGACCCAGATGGCAGCTGAGGAGATCTGGGTGTCCCAGCACACTCCCAACTGTGAGGCAAAAGGAAAAGGTGTGCAAATACGCTGGAGGATCACAACACACATAACTGCATGTATGGCTTCTTTATGCTGTACCAGTAGCTGTGCTGTTGAAATATTCTTTCCCACAAATTAGCAAGGTGGAGAATGTTGTGTGGATCAGTTATGAGAAAGTAAAAGTGTTGCACTACACTGACCCATGTAAGACTGTGTCACTGAACAAATTACTGGCTTTCACAGTAGTGCTATGAAACAAGCCTTTCAAACAGCAGATTTCATGGAATAAACTAAAAGATACCATAACTTAGGGTTAATGCTTTGCCATTTAGCAATCATGCTAAATAAGCAAGCTCAAAAAACGTCTTTAATTGTAAACTCTGCATGTGATATGGAATAGGAAGGACAAAACAAAGAATGACAAAAACTCTAAAAATGGAATCACTAGGACCAACAAAATTTTGTAGGGCAAATTCTCTTACAGGAAATAAAAGTAACTTCCAACAATGGAAGGGCTTAAAACCCACCACACATTTGGACAGACAATGTTGCAGAGGGAAGGCCAGAAATCCCAGAGGAAAAATACAAGGAAATCTTCTGCCATTTCAATCTGTTGTACCTATTTCTGATTCTAGAGGTTTGGATTAACATATTTTCAGCTTCTGAGACTCTTCAATGTGTGTGGATTATAGATACATGATGCAAATTTTCATACAGGATAAGGAGAACATTGGATACTATCCTGAATCACTTACATATATTATTTTTTTATGTATACAATGTTCAAAATGTAAGGGGAAATTATGTACTACACTGTAATGGATTTCACCAGTTCTCAAGAGTTTTGACTTTTTCTCAAACTAATGTTCTGAGGGGGAACAAGGTATAAGATTGTTATACATAAGTCTAAAACCTTCCAAGCAGGAAAAAGGGTATCAGGTCTGGTCTGCATACATAAATGGCATCTCCAAACATGCTGCCCTCTCATAAGGGCAATAAGATGGTATCTCAGAAAAAACCCATACAAATAATGGGGTTTTTTCCTCATACAAATAAGAGGAAAATTTCTAAATTCAAGTCTGGAAGCCACACTGAGATATCATTAGGAAATTAACTACAGCTATCACTTCTGCAAGTGGTGCCTCATTAACTTGTAGATTTTACCTGAAAGATCTTTTTATAGGAATTACTGATTGAGTAAGCAGGGAAAGACAGCACAGAAGCACACCCTTGACTTGCTCCTTTCCTACATTCCTTCCAGTGTCACTACAACCTTTTTTTTAGGCAAGCAGATCACAATTGCACTGAGTTTCAAGATGCACAGGTTTGTAAAACAGGAGGTATTTTTGTTTTCTAGCCCTTCTCTATTAGTTCAGACTGGTGGATGAGCTCTCAGAGCACTGAGACCTTGCAGCACAAAAGCAGGATCTGCTGCCTCTTCCAGCACTGCCCATCTCCTAGGATGCAGAAATCCACCTGCCAAGCTCCCAGGTGCCTAAGGGCGCAATGCTGGCCCACGGTCTGTGCCTTCTGCTGCCACCACACACGGGCACCGCCTGCACGGAGCTGCACATGGGTATCGTGTGTGCGGGATGGGGCACGGGGAAAGCGTGGAGAGAGTGGTACAGTCACAGAAAAAAAAGGTAAAGTTTCGGCTTTCTTGCTGAAACAAAGAATGGTATTATGCCTACTTCATCTAAGTTGTTCTGCTTTCAGTTATGCACTTACACAGTTACAAACAGACCAAGCAAACTGGGCAAACCAAGAAGCTATTTTAAAGTTATTTCCTAACACAGAGGTAAAGCAACACCATCTGTAGCTGTATTACTTCTACTATTGCAAAAGAAAGTGCAATATGCACTGTCCGTGAGGTGTGAGCACAGCAAAACCAAATTCCAACTCTTATGCAATTTAACTGTTTTGGAGTTGAGTTAAAAGAAAACATCTTGATTAGCTGTGTGATTTTAATAGCACTGTTTATACAGTTCTGCAATTAAGAATATTAGGTACAATAGCCTATCTGTTGCTGTAGCCAGACTTTACTACTGTGTTATCTTCTACCATAAACCAGACATATATCAAGATAACCTAGACAGTGCTTATCTTATGATACACATCAGAAATACTGTTTTCAGCAGTATTCAGTGCTTCCATGTAACAGCACAACTCTAACATCTCAGTTATATATGGTGCAGAATTTTAAACCAACTTTTCTTCCTGCACATAAACTATCAGGTACTGTTTTTATCTTGGGAAAATTCAGCCCACTGAAAGATAGAGAAACAAAATTAATAAAAAATTAGCAGGTTGAGCTATAATCTAGATCTGAAAAATATGTGTACTCTTGGGTTTGGTCTGATCGTTGCTGCTTGTTATTCCTTAACTCGTTATTTCCCCTTTGCACAACAGACTTCAGACCAAAGCAGACGATTATGGCTTGCTGAAACGCTCACAATACCCCCACCTGTTGGGGAAACGCATGAATGATACTCTAGTGTATGTTTCTACCATGTGGTTAATAAATTATAAAAAGTTAACAATTATAAGTTAACAAATTATAAAAACATATCATTGTCACGTGATAATTTTACTAAGGGATCACTCAACAGCATTTGCTCCATGCTTGGCATCCAGCACTTTATTCTATTCTTCTCCCCTCCCTGTGCTGTCCTCCTTCCCTCTTTCTGGACCCTTCTGTTAAAACACGTGTTCTCCACCTGGTGTACTGAGGTCTGTCCATTCTTTCATTTCCAGATGGTAAAAACAAAACATGACAAAGCTGGTGCTGAATGGACCCACACTGCACTGCTGGTGTGGCCTTCAGAATAACCAAAATCCAGGGCTTCACCACACAGTAAGCTGTACAAAAGAATGTCTGAAAACCTCCTTTTGACAATGAACTGGCCGAATGAGCAGCACTATGGGGTGACAAATGAATTCACAATAAGCCTACCAAGTGAGGGATAGGAAAAAGCAGCGTGTAGGGGACAGATCTTGGATTCCATATGGATGGAGTGAAACTTCCCTAACAGACAGTGCTCACCTCAGCTCTTCTCCCCGAAAGAAAATGGACAGAGAGAGGGCAGGAAGCTACATGCACAAAAGGCTTCATGAAGCTGAGGCTGCTTAATGTTGAACATAACTTTGCTACAACATTTGAAAGTCCCACCTCTGCAATACCCATGACCACATTTATAAATATTCAGAGTTGACAGCACAAGAAGACAACATGATAGTAACTACCTTGCAAACTGTCAAGACAGCATGCAGTGTGCATCTTCCAAACCTCTGTCCTTGTCACAAACATGTTGACATTTTAAGTTTCCAAATAGTGACAACAGTTCTTTTTAAGGTCTTGTGGACTCTACTCAAAAGCTCCTGTGGTTAAGAGGTGAGGAAACTCCTTCACTTAGCTTCAAAATGAAGCTTTCTTCATAAATTTTAGCTGCATCTCCCATTAATTATTGGACTTTTCAGTCACAGCACAGTCTCAGCACAGGCCTGGGATGGTGGCTCAGACTGATCCCCACCTTTCAACCTCACAATGATCACTATTTGTTACAGAACAGCACGCTGCCAGGGTACAAGACTGCTCTCAGCTCAGAAAGGGTTTCACTGGCTTATCTTTTTTCTTTCAAAATCACTCTGAAAATTCACACACAGAGCAACACCATGACTTCTTGTGCAGCCCCAAACCACTTGCTGGTGGGGTGGGTGAGGAGCAGAAAAGGCCTTGGCTCTATGCAAGCCCTGCTCAGCAGGAAGGAGAACACCCGTGTATTAACACTGTTTCCAGCAGAAATCCAAAACACTGCCCCATACAAGGTACTAGGAAGAAAATTAACTCTACCGCAGCCAAAACCAACACAGCTATCCAGAAAGAGGAGGTAACCATTGACAGCTGCTGATGGTTTGGGATTCATACACGGTGTGATGGAAATTAAACAGTGTTTTTGAGGGCCTTGAACCAAACACCGCAAGATGTATGGCGCTGGCTTATAGCACTGTTTCTTTGAGGAGCAAACATTTCACTCATTATTTTAACTTCTTCTCCTTTAATAGGACCACACACAACTTGCTCCTGCCAACAGTGCTATGCCAAGCAAAGAGCAGCGTTGGAGACAATGAGACTGTGACCTGCATGAACAGAGGCAGGAAAGTGCAATCCTCTGGCTTGGTGAAGAGTACAGCAGACCAGAGCTAGTTTTGTAGTTTTGTCACATACAAAAATAAGCTTCCCAGCCATAGTTTATGGTATAATTCTTACAAAATGGTTATGTTATTATACGAAGTTGCAGCCTTTGCAAAAATAAAAGCAAGGTCTAAGAAATCTGAGGGGCAGAGCATCAAAAACACAAACTTGAAAAAAATCCCTGCACTGAAAACAGAAATCACGCCATAATGTCAGTTTCCCCAGACAAGTAGGGGGAGTCAGTGTGCTGCACGGAACCCGACAGCACCACCACAGGCCATGAGAAGAGATACTACACCAGATCTGCTCGCAGCAAGAAATAAGAGGTATTGCCAGATGCCTATGGATCAAAACACAGTGCTAGAACAATTTTAATTGAAAAGGGATATTTTAATTAAAAACAGAAAATCTAGTATCACATCACCAAAACTCAAAAAGAGCTTGAAAACAAGGTGCCTGAACTAGTGTTACATACAGTACACTTTAAACAGTGCGCCTGGAGTGTATGGCAAATAATCTTGTTTGGTTTTGGATTTTTTAAAGTATGGCAGTGATGCTGACAGAACAGGAAACTGAATATTATCTTTAAAAAAAGGAAAGTTTCTGCTCACATAAAAGTGGTGTACATGTGGGAAAACACATGTGTCTCGGTTTGTGGGGGCTGTGTTCCAGTCCCAAGCACACGATCCAAGTATTTTGCTAATGTGTTACAATCAAACTATGCCCTTTTTCTCCCAGACGCCAAAGACATTAGTCATGCAAACAGTCAAAACACCACTTGCATATCAAATGGAAATCTTATCTAGACAAAATTTCAAATTAAGAAAAACCTTAAAAATATCTGTGAATAATCTCTTTTTAGTACAAATTTAATTAAGATATTAGAACGAAGATTTAAGTCGATATTAAACCTAAGCAGAGTTTGCTCTTTAAAACTGAGTTTAGCTATAGTTTACATTCACAAGCCAGATGTACCTAATTATATGGTATTCCTTCAAATAACCATATTGATTTCTGCTTGTTCCAAATTGGCTTTTAAATCAGTTTACTATTTGCATAAAGCTTAGACTGAAGCCACAAAGAATCTGGAGGACCACTTGCAAGAGCTGGATTTTTTTTCTTTTTGCAAAAAATTAATTATGTTGAACAAGTGCTGGAAAGTCAATACCCAAAGAAACTTAGGAACTCATCATTTATGGAAGTCAAAGAGGGAAGATTTTCAGCACTTGCTTTTTCTGGTTTATGGTAACATTTTCATAACTAAAGTACACTTGAGAAAACAGCACGTCAGGCTGGTCCAAGCGAGAGTGTCTGTGTACCAGAGCAGCACCCTCTTCCTCTTCTTCTTCTCCATTTACCATGCCAGCATAGGCATGTGGTATCCATTTATAGGACATATGTAGCTAACCTTCAATTTTTCTTTTGTTTTTGGCCAGGAGAATTTAAACCACAGCTAGCTCTCTGACTTTTTTTTTTTTTTTAAAATATATAATAAATTAATTGCAGCTAAAAGTAAGTACTTGTCTCAAAAAGAAGGACTTGTATTATCTCTAATCTAGTTATAACCCCTGGAAATCCATAGCTTGCTCATTTTTCCCTCTCTTAAGCAAGCTTACACTAGTGAACAATGTTCAGACAAATTTCAGGTGTAAACTCTGGTTAGCATTTCCACACTGCATTAAAAATTCAATATTGGAATTCTATTGATTGCTCTCAGTTCCAATTAAAAAAAACTCCAACAAACAAAACACATCAGAATTTTGCTGGACTCCAAATGAGTTTATTTCATAGAAGTATGTCTGACTTCTCAACGATTTTATCCACTTTACAGGAAACTCATACTTCAGCCCTTAGAATGCTTTAGCAACAATAATAACACAGTCTGCACTCTGGGGCTCAGCCAAACTGAATACCACTTCAGAGGGTTATTGCAAGACTTTCAGGAACTATTTCAAGTATTCAGTTTCCAAAGAAAAAAAAAGTTGTGGATAACAAGATCTGAACAAGACTCCTTATTCTTGTTGCTCAACATCTTGTTTACAGAGAGCTGAATTATGGCACATACTCAAAATGATTTACTTGTTAAGGTGGATGGTCTGCCAGGGCTGTGCTTCTGCAATTCTTCCTAAAGGCTTAGGACTTTACAGTGTGTTTCCAAAATCTGAGTCTCAGTATGGACAATAGCTACTGTCTTTGTCCACTAGAAAATAAATGGGACAGGAGAAAGACTAAAGACTGCCACTGACTCTGCACACAAGGGACGTGGCACTCTGGTCAGAAATCCCCCGTAAGAAACTTCTGAGAGTTGCACTGAGGTCAAGCCTCAGAAGAGATCCACCCGCTCCCCTCTGTGCATCCCACGTCCATCTCACTCGTCCATCCATGTCACCAACAGATGTAGGTCATGAAGCACTTGCTGGTGGTTTTGGCCAATGCCACGAGGTGGCAACAGCGCCCTGAGTAAAAAAGAGCAGGTCCTCTTCGAATGGGTTTTGCTCGTCTAGGGAACAGAGCAGGAGAGCACTGGTTAAAATGTCGAGCAAGAGGCTTCCCATACAGCCCTGTGATAGTGTTTTATACTGCAACACACAGAAAGGCTGAAATTGTGTTGTACATGCAGGAAAGGCAAATCTGGAGAACTAAACGCTTCCGAAGCAGAGGACATCACCTGAAATCAGTCGGCAAAACATCAGGGAGCAGTACAAAATACCTATCATTTTTTTCAACCCAAATCCCAGACAGGTTTGAAAAAACTTAAATACATCTAGAGGATAGCTAGATGTCAAGATGGCAATATCACAGATGATGTAGTGGTAACAGCTTGGCTCCATGAATTTCAAACCACACTAAAATTTCAAGTATCACTTCAAAGTATGGATACAATTGTGCTACTCATGAGGCTCACCCCTTGCTCCCAGATTCTGCCTGCGATGACTTACGTCAGCCCTGCTCAGCCCTCTGTGTTTTTCCCTTCCTTATCCTGCCATTGCCTTTCCAGAAATGGGATGATGTAACCTTCTTTTTTTTCCTCCCTTGGAGGGGATGTGTTGAGTTACCTGGAACTCAACCTACCAGCTGGAAAGTCAGTGCCGGCATTTCCTCTTACCAGACACGCGGGATTGTTTTGCATACAGAGGTGGTGGATTATTGAGGGGCACTGTGGGAAATGGAGTTACAGAAAGTTTGCAGGAGCTGACAGAGAACACAAACAGCATTGTGCTTGAAGAGATGGAGTTGGATACATGTTTCAATTTGAGGCCTTGGCGAAAACTGCCTAGGTTGGAACAATGAGCTTTTGCAGCTTAAAGCAAGAATGTAGTTTTACAGTTTTAAGAGAAATATACCTTATAGAAGTAAAAATGTATTCTTAGTAAGTAGAAAACATATTTTATATAAGAAAGAATTATGTTAAGTAAGAAATAAAGAAATTCTAAGTTTGATAGTAGACTTTAATTAGAAAGTAACAGTATAAGTTTTAATGGCAATATGATGATTAGTTAAAAAGTTACGCATTGCAGCAAAGTCATGTATAGTGATGATTGGTGCAAATATGTCCAGATATTTCGTAGCATTCGCTTATTGGTCTAAAAAGGTATATAAGATCTTGTAATAAGAAAGTTCTAGTTTTTCCTACCTACTTACTTACCACTACTTTTACTTTTACTACCTCTACTTGGGCCTGCTGCTGGTGTATCTGCACCTGCTGCAGCTGCCCCCGTTGCTGCTAATACTACTATTGCTACTGTAACAGTTGCTGCTTTTGATATTAGAGATGCTGTTTGCAGCATCTCTCTTGTCTCACCCTTCTAATAAAATGGGACTGATTCTGCAATAAATCATCATTGTGACGTCTCTTCATGTTCCCAACCACGTCAAGTCCCAACAGGGCACAGTGGATGAAACAGGGGCCTGGACTAGACTAGATAGGATAAATAGGATAAAGGGGACTCCTCACGCTGTAGTCAGCTCTGTGAAGAAGTGGTCATGCCAGAACAGTTTCTAGGTACGGGTGGCCAGCAAGGTACAGCAGGGTGGAGGAGCAGTGGGAAGGGAGAGAGGAGTTCCAGCTCTCAGCAAGTCACCGGGAATCCTGACGGCCTCTCACCTGATATGCAGCAGTGATACCAGGTCTGATGATAAGAAGTCTCAAATACCACTACTATGTAGAACTAAAGTGCCCGTCATAAACCAAGAATGCCATGTATAAAGATTCCACATACAACATCAGCTAGGTCTGAAAAACATCCCCAAGTATTAAGCTTTTTCTCATCTTACCTCCACGAAAAGACAGTGTCTCATTAATTTTGTGAGAAATCAAATACTCAAAAGATGTTTTCTTTTTGAAAATTAAGAGCAACTCAAATGGTGGCGAAAGGATGGTATGCCTAAAATTAGCTAATAGTTGTTGTTTCTGTGTCCACTGTAAAACTGCAGTTATCTGGGGCACCCCCCTCCAATATTTTTTCCCCAAGTATTTTTTTAAAACCTCGAGAAAACACTTTTTAAAAATATAGCTAATTTATAGTAACAGGGATGTGATCAGAAAAATTAGGATATTCTGGTTTAATCAGTGTGGGGTAGAGACAATTGCCTAGCATGGTTTTAGGTGTGTATGAAAATAAAAAATACTAAATTATGTTTTCTACTTCCTGGCTGCCTTAGAGCATTTAATCCTAAATGTATGACAAATGCATTTACATTCCCTATGAAAAAAGATGAAGCAGGAACTGCCACCACTTAAAACATTCCCATTACTCAAAACAACACTATCTAAGCAAGTGAGATTTTCCCAAAAATATTGATCTGTATTTTAAGCCAATGTAGAGTTATCAAGTTCTTCATCTCTGTAAGTGAAATTGAAAAAGCAAATCTCCATTAACAAATCTCCATTACCAAAAACCAGAAATGACACACTTGTCTTAACTGTGAAACTAAGAGAATGGTACTAAGGAACACATTAACTGAAAGCACTAAAATAGCATCTATTTGGCACAAAGCTCATATGTTCACTTCGCTATACAGCTGTTTCATTCAAGCCAGATTTTTATAAGCAAACACTCTTACTTGATCTCAGTGCAGTTGACTGTGTGAAGAAAACAGTGGCAAGTCCAGTTGATGAAGAGAAAAGCAGAGCTGAAATGTGGCATTATGAGGCCAGGCTACGAATATATTTGACTCAAAGATAATGCAGTGCCTTCCCAAAACAGATCATTTCAACGTCTACATAGCATAGCTTATTTATAACATCAGGAAAAAGCCAGCAGGAACTTACCTGACAGTAAACAGTGAGCATGTTTGGGCAACATAATACTAAAGCCATCATGTTTCCCCATTTCCTGATAGTTTGCTTTCATCATCTTCCGTGGTTTTTACTCCACAGTTTACACTGTAAATGCAGACTGACCTTCAGGCTTGTGACCAATTCGTGACAGCTCTTCAATAGCTGCTGCACAAATAATCTAATTTATTTTCAAAATTCCTATGGAATTTAAACACAGCAGACTCCATATGTAGATACCTGTAAATCTAGAAATAAGTACATCAATCTATCAAACAATGTGAATCAGGGGTTAAGAAGTGAAAACTTCTCTGCAAAAATCAAAGGCATGACAAAATAAAAACAAGAGCATTTTTGGTCCTAATGACTGCAAGGAAAAAACAAAAATTCCAATTTGTCGTACTGGGTTTCTGATCTTTATTCCAATATTTATCAGAAATAGGTAAAATACAAACATTTAATAGTGAATGAATGGGCAAATAGTGAAAAAAAATTAACTACTACACTAAAACATGCAAGTATTTAAGACAAAGAAATCTGTCTAAATATAAAACTTCAAGAAAAAGAATATCATTTTTAAAAAAAAATTACTACTCAAAACTGGTATATTGTGATGACTGATGACAAACACTGTTGCTTTGTCTTAGATTTGTGAACTTGATACATTTTTTTATTTCTCTAGTTTTTAAGAAGCATGCAGGTACATTTAGCATGAAATGTTGCATTTTAAAGTTGTAAGGTGTAACAAATGTTTACATTTAGCATGAAATGTTGCATTTTAAAGTTGTAAGGTGTAACAAATGTCAGCATCCCCTGCGTGACATTGGGCGACATATTCTGCAGAGCCTTCACTGACCATGCACACATGGAGCACCCTGGGGTATGTACTGTCTATCTATTTCTCCCAGATCCTTTGAAATGTGGTATCTATGAATATTTATCATTTGAAGAGTGTTACACATGAATGCCAACTCTTTCTTTTAGATGCAGCCATAAAATTCTTCGCAGAACTAGATGTACATAGGCCAAAGTGCACAACAAAAACCAGAAACCACTCAGTTAATCATGTTTGTGCAACAAAGATCTGAAAGAAAGTAATGTATTTGATGACCACAGAGATTTATGCTCATCTTATCTGATCTCCAACTCAAATCTACTTATGCCTTCTTACCAGTTGGTTTCTAAATGAAATCAAAACTGAACAGGGTTAGAAATGCTTGACATTGTCTGAGACTTGAAGTAAGAATTTTTTATCACCTTGAAACTATTTCTAACATCATTATATAAAGACAAAAACAAATCCCACAAATTATATTTACTCCAAATTCATACATTAACAACCTCCATTCACAGAAGGGTCTCATTTCAGAGGTCCAGGATACGAATTTTTTTGGGGACACAGGTACTACCTTTCCATGCACATCTCTCTCCAGACAGGAGCTAGGTCTTCATGCGTGTCAACTTCTACTGATGACCAGGAAGTCCTTACCTCACCTGCTGATGGTTGTGAATCCCACGTAAACTGGTCAGCTCTTTTTGAGAGTGCTGACATCTGACCCAGGGCTGTGTGCTGAAATCCCTTAGCAAGTAAGACAGCAGTTTTTTCCTCCCCAAATTTTTTATGGCAAAATCCTCATGTATAAAGCTACAGATTTTTCATTTGACCTAGTACTGGTTTCATAGAGTAAAAACACTGTACCTACAAGCATCTACCCTAAAATGGGCTGCACAGGTAAGTTAATTATTCACAGATGGTTTATACTAAAACTCAAACTAGACATAAATGTTATTTTGACTAAATAAGACAAATGAAACAGTATCTTCTGCATCTCAGCAGAACTACCAACCCCAATAAATAAATAGTATCTGTTTCTGCACTGAACAGCAGAGAAGCTATTGATCAAAGTGTCTGATAAACCTCCAGGAAAGGAAAAAGGGTTAGCAACATTATGAAAGATAAAGTTCAGGTAGTGACAAAAACCATCAACAGTTAAGATCTGTGAAGGCACTCATAAGGCCCTTGTTTAACTGATACCTGATACCCTCTTAATTGAAATATGTGTTTCTACTTGTATATACATTTTAGTGATTACAAAGTTTTTGGGACCAGTTTCATTACAAAAATTAAGTAATTTGGTTTTAGGCCAAAAGCTTGAATATATTCAGCACCCCATGACAAGCCTGTGCTATCATTCTGGTCTGCATAAACCTTGATTTACTACGAAATAAGACAGCAGTATTAAACAACTGCCTACCTGGTAGGCTGTTCAGAAATAGTCCTAAGACATGCACACTTCATCCACAAAACGAAGTGCTTTCAAATGCCACTCTACTGTATTCCTAAATGTTTATGTTACCAGTAACCAATACCTTTAAGAGATGCTGTCCACTCACATTATGATTAAGCATGACTGGAGCTACTGGGGCAGGAGTGCTCACGTCTCCTCCCTCTAGGAGGACACAAGTAGCTGGATCCTGCTGCTGTATTCTTGGTTTCTTTACAATCTTTAAATATCAAAATCAGTTTGACAGGACTTGAGGCAGAACAACAGAGGACAGTGAATACAGATATGGAATACATCTGAAATTATCTGTAGTTATCAATAAACATCCCTCACATGTCCTTCATGTGAGTGCTCATTCGTGCTCACACCTTTCTCCTCCAGAGGAATCAGGTTGCTCAGGGCTGCAACCTTGAAAGGCTCCTTCCCAAAAGACACCCATGCCTGTCTAAGGTGCACCTAAGGTGCCACTATCCCTGACCACAGGAAAATACTAAGGAACTCAACTGAGGCCTGACGGGAAGACATGGCATGCCATGCATCAGCTACCCCTGCATTTAAAACTAACAAGCACACCTCATGGGGCTGAGAAACCCCCACATTAATGGGGCTGAAACCGTCCAGTTGACAAGGGGAAGCTGTCCCAGCACTCCCACGACTTCTGAGTACTTTTGAAGATGAGGCAGAAATGCTCAGTAGGAACTCATACCTCAGACTGAGAAGGAGGAAGGCATCCAGTTGCAGTGCTAGGAATCCATAGGCTCAGAAACTGAAAAGCCATTACTTTTTATAGTAAAAAAGAAAGGTAAGGCCTAGGAATTCTTTTTTCAAGTTCTGTTTTTTTCAACTTTTATGCTGTGTCTCTCACTAGCAGGCCAGATGTTAAACCAAACTGGGCTATCTTGTAAGACAACCTCCCAGAAGTCATTGACTTCCCTACATAGGAGAAAGATCTCACACTTCTGTTTATGTGATACATTATGATTGTTGACTGTCAACACTAAAGCATGACAGCTGTTCTTTCAGTGGGAAAATGCTCGACATCCCTCCGTACTGCATGGAGCTGCTGTGCAGAGGTTCACAGAAATGCTCAGCCTTAACCATCCAAGTGTGCTGAGGAGAGCAGCTTCCACGTAATTCAAATCTGGATGGGTCATTCCTCTAATAAACCTTGTCTCACCCTGCAGCGTCCAGAACGAATTTAGAATTCTCAGGACAGCAATCACAGCTATTGTCAGGGACTGCTGATGCCTTGCATCATTTTATGCAGAATATGGCATGAGACAGTATGTCAGCTGATGACATCACACACTCCACTATATCATAAACAGAAGAAGGGATGTTCATCATGATACAGCTGCAACAAAATGGAAATTGTACAATCTGTGTCCAAATGCAGAACAGAAGAAGAAAAAAACCACATCCTTTCTGGCAGGAGTCCAAAGATGTGGTGGTGAGATGCAGTTGGAGGGAAAGACAGGAAGACAATCTCTATAAGCAACAGCACTCCTTCCTTTCCTGAATATATGGACAAGTACAGGTGGTTGTAACACTATGTAAGAAAGGCAGCATTTACTAAATTCTGGCTTAGCTTCTTTCAGAGACAGTACAGAAAATGAAGGGAAACTCCTCAATGGCACAGGTCTATCCTTGCTGTTGTGACTCCAGCACCTTTTGTAGGGAAAATTCAAAACAAGGTGATCTTCTGGAAGAGTATTGGAGTCAGCTTACTTCTTTGAGAAAAGGAAATTACCTTTACCATTTAAGTCTACTGAATATAACCTATTTCAATAGTTTGTATTCAACTATTTGAATATAAAACAATTTCAGTTTTCTATGCTAACCTGTGAAGTTGGCCATACAAAATTTATTGCAAGCACCACGGCATATAGAGATTTTTGCCAAAAGATTGGATTAAAACTCTCAAGTTTTTCTTCATAGTCAATAGCATCAAGGAAGTGAGTTCAAGATGGATAAAGAAGAGACCACCAAGTTAAGCAGTAAAACCATATGAAACTTGTGCTTTCCAAGGATTTTGTTTAGGTAGAATATGTTGATATTCATTGCTTGTGGCACATGGCAGCAGCCTACCCCAATTTCTGTAGCAATCAGATACCAGAAGAAAGCCTCACAGAATTTGTCAGAGTCTTCAGACTTGCCACCATACATTTCAACAACCTTGGGAAAGGCCCCAAAGCCTGTCAGGGTAGTAGCAGATGCTGGAGGTGTAAGACACCCTTGATTGAGGTGAAGGGTGAGAAGTCACCATTTGAGAAATCACTGTTCTGCAGCAGATGGAGAACAGAGCATGGTTACATGCTTTCATGTCCCTGTATAAGTGGAAGCATCTTGAGCTTGTATGAGTACAAATAAACTAAGGGATAATTAAAAGAAATAAAATTTAAATTATTGAAGAAATAATTTATATTTTCAACAATTTTAAGGGTGAGACTGACATACATCAGTGAGGAAATCACCAGAAAGGATAACTCTCAATGCCAGAAGGTACTCTGTCACCTTCTGAGTTAATCTTACCTGCTCTTGAAGGAAGGAGCTGGAGAAGTCAGCTGTCAGTCAGCATCTAGCTGACACTGGAGAAAAAACTGCCAGGAGGCAGGCTTTCCTTTGCAGTTACCTCACCCTACCTTTAAACCTCAGAACACACTAGGCTCTTCATTAAGAAAAAAACACAAGTTCCTTCAGTACTAGAAACCTCCCAGTTCATGCACTGCAACGAATGTGAAGGGCTGTCTGGCTGACTGAAAAATTAAGGCTACCAGTGAAGCATAGGCATTAGCAACTTTTGGTGCTATGAATTTAAACACAGCTAAAAGCTTTCCTCACACTAAATACTCACTTGTGAACACAAGGAGCAGCTGCACCAGGCCAGAGCAAAGGTTTGTCCCAAATCTCTGCCTTCAACAGTGGCCAAAAGCAGGAAAAGCACAAGATATCTAAAGTGATGCTGCCTCCAACCACCATCCTGACCACCTGCAGTTCAGGATCCATCAGAGGCAGAGATGGCATGAATTCCAGATAGTTACATGCTACACAAAAGAGTTTGAGAAAGCATCGGATTTTACAAATAAAAATAGAGAAAAACATAAACAGGAAGGATTAGGAACATGTTTGAAAGTTCATAAATCTGTAACTTGGGAAATACATTTCATAACTGATTAAGTTAAAGCTTTTAGCTTGTATGATGTGTAAATGTCAGATGACAAGCATATCAATCACTAAGAATAATGACAACATTTACTTAAAGGATTTACATGGGAACTACTCATATACTGAAACATCTGTGCAACTTTTTCATATTTAAAGCTATAAATGCATTATTTTTTATTTGCTGCATCCTGTCCCTGTATCAACCTATCTGCATTTCTTAAATATTATAATACTAGACGAAAATTATTTTAAATACTTAAGGACTAGCACTTAATAATTTGCTTTAATTTACAGTAGTTAGGGGGCATAAAAATAGGAGTTATCTGTTTATATTTTTAAAATAAACCTGAAATTAGAAAAAAGTTATATTATTTTATAAGGCAATCAAAATATCTACTTTTGTTCGTTTATGTCAATGGAAAAAATGAATCCCTAAACAATGTACTCTTCAAGCATCTCTTGAAGAAGTTGGAAAAAATCCTGAACAGTAAAATCATACATCCACGTCTTCAGCACTCTGGTTCAGCAGATAATTAAATACAACTGTAATAGGGAGGAAAGTCACAGCATCTTGCCTTCTGTGAATTGTCCGGTTTTGTTGAAGTATCTCTATCACAACTAATGCTACTTTGAATCACCTTCTGTATTGTGGATTTCAGAGCAGCAAAGAAGAACTACAGCAAAAACTCAGTATTCAGTCTAACCAGCTTAAGAAATAATATCATTTTAACTTTCTCATGTATTTTGAAAAAGAGACTGCAGATTAGGATTCAAGACAACCAGCTTTCCTCCCTTAGTTAACATTCAAGCATGTTGAACAATCTCAGTCCCTCCTTCACATGCACTGACTTTCCACTTGCATTGAAAAGCTATACAAAAACAATTAAACAGCTGCCAAGCAAGAATATTTTTAAAACTCTGTATGTTTTCTAGTAGAAACACAAAAATACTTGGACATGCACATGCGTGTCAGCTACACACGTACTTACTGAGATGTTTATGGAGGAAAGGGTTTTTCTAAGACATGATGCACACACGTGGATTGCAGATGCTACATCGGCCCTTCTCATGCACATCCTGCAACGCAACGCTGGCACTGCTGACCGTGAGATACAGATATTCATAAGAGCTAACTATGAAATTGATTATTAGACACAGCTGTATAAATGGTTAAGATTAATGCAAAAAACCCTCAGTGTCCGGCATCTTTTGTTTTCCATACATCCATTGTACTTGGGCATTGCTGGGTCAAACTCTGCTGCTCTGCAAGGTAAATCTCTCACTTCACTGTGACAAGTGGCACAATAAATGCCACACACTTCAGTGGCCCAACATACACGTTACGGATCATAAGCCTTAGTCAAAGGCAGTTTTTTCAGCTATAAAAGTTAATGTTTGAGAAACAAAGTTAAGCTGTATCAGGTACTGAATGATCCAAAAAACCCCATACTTCAAAAACTGACACAGAGAGGATCAAACACCCTTCCTAAAAATATCTCAGAATCCAAACACTCTACAAAATTTCCTTTAAAAAGTTCATATGCAGATGATGATTATATCGATTTAAGGCAAATAATTAATTATTAATTATTCGAATAATTTACATCTGTAATCTAGGAAAACTTCAAAATAGCAAACAATAAAGGGGAATGAAAAAGTGAAAAAGTGATCTGACCAACTACTACTGACTCTTGGTTTACAGCAGCACTCCAGGTTATGGAATGCTTTCTAAAGAGACGTTAAAGAAACTGAAACATTATTCAGAAATGGCGATCCCAAAAGTAGGTCATGTGAAAACAACCTTTTCCAATTTAGACATTATATGAANATAAATATATATATATAAAAATATATAACACTAGGTGACTATTAATGCCTAGTTGGACAGTGGAGTTGCTAAAGGAAAAATTATAGCAGGGAGTATTGGAAGGGGAAATATCAGGCTAAAAGAAGCTTTCTTCTACAATTTGGGTAAGCCTAAATCTTTCAACTATTTCAGTAGTAAAACTTGGCTCAAAAAAATTTGTGAGATGTCTCCCACAAAGCTGGGAGGCGTCCTTAACAGAGAAAGACAAAACACACAGGAAAAAAGGAACAAATCAGGGCAGGACTGGTTTGAGTGAAATGGGTATGCAAACACAAAATCAGACTGAGAGACTTTTATGAACACAGGCTTTTAAGCATCGCCTCCAAATGAAGTGGTTGCACAATTCCCAACCCTCAGACATGTTATACCCACTCTGTCTTCTCCTTTCACCCAGCCTGAGAGCTCTCTGTGGTAGCAAAAGCATCTGTTTAGCTGTACAACACATCAGATTGAAGAACTGATTCACAGAATAAGATTCCTGGGAGGAAAATAAAAAAGGCTAACTGATCTCATGATTGAGTTCCTCATTCTGACGAACAGGAACATTTCTGCTGACACAAGGAAGGAAACAATGCAAGCATGGGAACAGGACAGCATGACATTTTTGGCAGCAGAAGGTGTATGAAATCAGTGCCAACTGACCTGAATCCTTCAGCAGAGAGGATATCATCAGCTGGAAACAAAAGGAAAAGCTCATGTGCCACAAGATCATGACAAATCAACCAATCTGTCACTGCTCCAAAAAAGATAAGACAACAATGGTGGGACACACAAGACACTCATCTGCATACAAAGGTTGACACAGACACTTGGTATGTGGTTAAGCAATAAAGCACAGCTTCAACTCTTCTACAGAAACTCACTGAAGGCATAAAATGTGTGGGCTTAAGGATTCCTTGCTTTTCATCCTGTACCCAAAGTCATGTAAGTATCATAATCCTTTAACCATTCAGAGGCCACATAGGTCAAAAAATTGTTCTTGTCATCTCTTTCCCGTTCTGAGACTGGAAATTTATCGTTCACAGTATTTCTTTCAGTTATGCAGCCCTTTACTGCAGCTACCTTTCCACTGGTGTATCTGTCATGCATAATCCTGTTCTGCTTGATTACACAGGGGCTCCTGCATTTGAAACAATATTCACATAAGACACGTTTTCAAAAATACTTCCATTGTGTGTCCTATTTCTCAGCCCAAATTCCCATTACCTTCAGTCAGGCATTATGCACACTTGGTAACATTCCGAGCCCTCAACCCCTTTCCCTAGGTGCACCACATTTGTTTCTCTCTATCCACCCTTCACCCAACCTGGCAGCATTTTGACCATCTCAAGACCCAAATTCAGGCCTACCATGACAATGTCCCCAGCGTGGATGTCATTGCATCAAACCTACTTGTCAGCATTGGTGGCTGATCCCATTTATTTCATCAACAACCTCTTTCATTGCACGGCACACAATTCTCACGGTGGAGGTGGGCAGGAAGATAACTCCAAAACCATTCCTAAAATGCTCCAGCACAATATTCACCCTACAGCTTCCTTTGAGGCTCTCATACCCACAATCTCAACACCCGTTGGTGCTTGAAACGCTCTATGTCTAATATAAACAAAGATCACTGAGCTTCTCTCCTTCTGGGTATTCATCTTATTAAACCAGGCCTTCTTCATCCTCAGGCCAACTCTAGATGAGTAGCTACCTCAGCAGTGTGTGCTGAGAACAGTGTTTAACCTTCACTTGAAACAAGGATAACTTCCAGTGACCAGAGATTTTCCACAATGGCTCTTAAAAGCTCAAATGGCTGATCCCTGACAACATTTGCTGAGGAACTGTACACTTCGTCACATACAGAAAGCGAAAGAATGAAACACACCATATCTCTTTTTGCTTCAGTTACCACTTCACAGCATTAATTGTGTACCAGGATGTCACCAGGTCCACCCAGGACCTTACCCAGCCCCATATGTCCTTGAGCTCCAAAAGCATCTGCTACACTATCACAAACACTGCTCAGAGCAGCTGTCACAGCTAAGCACAAAGAAAAACATGTCTTGCCACATGTTTCCTAATAATGTGCACAAGAATCTATTAGTAATGCAGCCACATGAGCCTGCAGGTTGATGACTAGTCTTAGAAGCTTAGAATCATTCAGGCTTTAAAAGATCACTGAGTCCGACCTTCTTCCAAGCTGTACCAGAAATGCTGCCACACTACATCAACAGTTAATGCCAAAGTGTATCTGTGCCTGTGGCAGCAAGAAAACGCTGAGCAGAGGAGTCCACCTGTCTCTCTAGTAAGAACAGAAGAGAAAAGTCATGAGCAGTGATTCCAGCAGAGACAGAACTCCACCTAGAGATGTTATTTATGACAGATGTGTATGTATGTATGCAAAGAAAAGCCTACACTGCTCAGGAGAGCAGGATCCAAACCAGGGGAATCACAAAGGAAGAGCATAGCAGTCAAGGGAAGGGAGTGCACAGCAGGCAGAAGAGTTTGACATATTTACTCTTTCAACAAGCATGCTCGTCAGAGAAGACCTCAGTCTATGAAAATATCCAGGGTCTGAATAGCAGGTAACAGAAAGAATTATTTTAGCTCACAAGATGAATGAAAACTCGTGAGAACAGACCAGCCACAAGAGAAGTAAAACTGTACTGGAAGCCCCCAACACTGGAGCAAATCCCCCACCTACCTCTGTAAAGAGTGAAAGTGCCTGTGCAGTTATAATTAGGTTTGGCCACATCATGAGATGCAAATGCTTGCTACAGGGGCACCTGTGATTCAGAAGACAAGCCTCTTCCAGGTATTTCTTCCTAAAGCACAGCCACCACCACTGGTCTAATGAAATTGGTATGAGAGTATACTGGACCAGGACAAAACCTATAAAGCTCTTTCTTATAAAACCTTATCAAAAAGAATTAGGGTATGTCTTAATTATTAAAGCCAAAATTCTGTCAAATGATTTCAAGCTAGCGGCATAAATTTTAGCAAAAAATATTTACTGATCGTCCCAAGGCTTTAAGTGAAAAGATTTTCTATGAGTCAAAGTAAATAGCATTTGATATTAATTGAAGAATAGCGGTGAAGTTTAGATCCATAAAACTAGTATTATTTTTTAAAATTGTACAGTCAGCAGAACCAGGAAAATTCCCCATAATGAGTTTGATTCTGATTAACTTGCTATTATGAATATCACTTTTTAAGTTAAATTTCTTTAAATCTATCTTCTTACTAAAAATAAAGAATCATTTAGTAAACTCATAGACACTTCTCAATTTCAGCCATGTTAAAAATTATTTTAACAGTCTTCAAATATTATATATTTAGTTTCTTCTCTTAGGAAAGAAGCTTGAGAAGTGAGGGGTTTTTTTTTACAGTTCCTGTTTGAAAAACAATGGGAGAGAAGAATCTGAGTGAAGGCAGCTGATGAGTGCACCATGAGAGTTGGTTTCAGTCTCATAAGCTCAGAAAAAGCTTATGCTGGTTTTAACATGCACCATCCGAAGCAGCCTCTCAGCAGCTCCAGATTCCTGGCTTCAAGCTCTCCAGTGAGGAAAGAAGTATCAGTCACCCAGGGACTGGTCTCCTTGCACAGTCTCTACAACAAATATATTCATTATTTTGCAAGTGGGCAAACAGCTGCACATCCTGGAATGTGGTGTAACTCGTCATCTTCACCAGCAAGTAATGTTAGCAAAGTTCAGTGAATTTGAAACAAAAAAAGTTGTTGTCCAGAGGACACTGTAAAATTTCCTTATTATATGGCTACTGACAAGGTACACTTTCTTACAGCTATCTGGTGCTAGATGTTGTAGTTATCACAAGGAGGTGCTTGAATTGCTATTCTGAGTTACTGCTAGAATTTCATTCTAAGCTACACAAACAACTTGTCATCAGAGTAACAAATTTCCATAATTTTACCTCTGAAAAACAGGTTCCCAATCTACATATGCTACCCAAGCAAGCATGTAAGGGCTGAAAGTGCTTGCTTCCCATGGCTGACAAACAAAACAGGGATTCTCACAAGACAGGAGAGGTGCATTTTCTTTACACATAAACAGAAATTTTAACGAAAAACAAACAAACCACAGAACACATTACTTTTATAAGTAATACTTATAAAAATACAGAAACAATACAAAAATACATTTTCTGAATGTAAGCAGAAAAAAAGCCCAATTCCTCTAAAAGGTGTGGTACCCTGCACTAAACTACTTTTCTTTTAATGATCTCAATAGATGACACATGTCTATGTAAATCATCTAGAAATCTAATGTAGATTTCATTTTTTTCCCAGAAATTCCTAAAGACTTTCATGATACCAGAATTTTCTGGAAGTTTCACAGCTAAATGTTAAATTAATTAAGCTTCATGCAAACTGCATCTTCTTTTGCATTAGTTAAGAACATCTCTTTTTGGAAATGAGACTCCTTCACTTGCATGTCATTCTAAACAGGGAAAAATCACAAATATAATAAAATATTCCTTGAAACTTCTTACTGGGATGCACTGGGATGTAGTCAAAGCCATTGAGGCTGTCACCTGGCACAGATACACGACTGCATTCACTGTTCTCACCTTACTAGTCTTTCCTAGAGGATTAAGGCCATGCATTGTTTTCCATACCATTAGGCAAACTTTCCCTGAAAAGAATACGGACTGGCAGGACTTAAAGCAGAACAGTTTGTGACTTTCATTACAGGGCCTTCCCTTCTTTCTTTCTGGAATGAGCCATTGCCCATCTGCAGTGTTCTAGCTGCACAGATTACTGACAGAGGTGTGAGCTGTAAATACGGTCAAGAGCATGCAACAGAATCTAAAAGCAAAATAGGGAAAATTTGATATAAGGTGGGAGTGTGCCCTTGCAGCCCAGAAAGACATCAAAAAGCATCAAAAGCAGTGTGGCAATAAGGTCCAGGGAGGTGACCCTACCCCTCTCCCACCCGGATTGCTGCATCCAGCTCTGGGGCCCCCAGCACAAGAAGGACGTGAACCTGCTGGAGACAGTCCAGAGGAGGCCACAAAGATGATCCAAGGACTGGAGCACCTCTCCTACAAAGACAGGCTGAGAGGTGGGATTGTCCAGCCCAGAAAAGAAAAGGCTCTGGGGCAAACATTTTAGAGTCTTTCAATACCTAAAGGGGGATTAAAAGAAAGAGGATGAAAGACTTTACTAGAGTCCACAGTGACCAGACAAGGTTAAATGGTTTCAAACTGAAAGAGGGCAGTTTTATACTAGGCGTAAGGAATAAATATTTTACCATGAGGGTGAGGCTCTGGAACACGCTGCCCAGAGAAGTTGTGGATGCCCCATCCCTGGAAGTGTTCAAAGCCAGGCTGGAGGGGCTTTGGGCCACACCACCTAGTGAAACCTGTCCTTGATAACTATGGGGGCCAGGGTTAGGCCTAATCCATCTTTGAATGTCCCGTCTAATCCAGTCCATTCTATGATTCTGAAAAAATGGGAGCACATAGTCAAAGAAATAAGGAGAATACTAACATGCTGGAATTATCTCTACGCCAGGCATTTTTTAAGTAAATATAGGCATAAAGTTTGCTTAAGAAAATATTTAAAGAGCTATGAATGAAAATGCAGGTCTGAATATTTTGAGCTACTTTCTTCAGTCCAAGAGTAATACCTTGAAAGAACAGGGGAAAAATCAGGTTTTGAGAAGAAATTTAACTTGTGGTCCCAAGCACAGAAAAGCTTTAATCATAGTAGTTTCTGTATGGTATTAATACCAAGGAGAACACTGCTCAGAAGTACTACTCTTACTTGATGTACATGTAACTACATGCAGATGTTACAGAGAAATTTAGAGAAACCTGTCTGGATTTGTCACTCTGTAAAAAAGAAAATCAAGAGAAGAGATATGAACTGTAGGCAGAAAAACAACTTCTAAAGCACATGGCAGTTAATGAATCAAATCAATAAATAAGCATTACAATTAGATGTCTGAGAAACATTCCTGTGTATAACAAGGTTCAGCTTGGTACGAATTACCTCCCAAACTGTGTAAAAAAACTGATGTTATGTAAGAAAACTGTCTCCTATAATACTAATATTAGCGGTTACTGAAAGTTCCTCACCTGAATTACGGCAAAACACAATAGAAATTAAATTTTTCTATTTGACAGTTTAGAAAGAAGTTTTATCCCAATAGAGAAATATGAACTCTTCCAATCATGTAAGGCAAAAGGAATTTAAAGCATCACAGAGAATGGTTTCCTCCAACAGACTCTTCCCAGCTTGGTTTAGACTTGTTCAAAACAGACAACAGTATCAGGAGGATATTTACCCTGGATCACACAACCAGCTTTACAGTCACCAGGACTAATTCACTTACACACCTCCACCATCAATAAGAGATCTTGAGTACTCAAAGAGGAACCTATTTTCATTTAGTGATGATCATTTTTTACTGGGACATCTTGGACTGCCTTTACTTTACACTACTCAAATATCTCCAGGGGGTTTTCAGGAGGACAAGAGCATGGGAAAGAAGAATTAAGTACAAGCTCTGCATAGAAGGAGCACATAAAAAAGAGGAACTATGAAATTTGCTAGTCAGACTAAACATTCATATGTATATATGTACATGTATAGTGCCAGAGGTACTACAAGAAGAGATGAGTGTAAAACTGATCAGTTGACTTCCTTTAGAGCACTGAAAAGAAGAGGGTACTGAGGGAGCAGACAAGTTATTGCCTGAAGTCTTTCCACAGTTTTTGAATTTCATCTTCTTGTTTCACCAGCTTATGTTAGTGTAACTTCATTAGTTTATCCTCCCACCTTCTCTCAGCAGTTAGGCTAGACTGCAAAAATATCGTTGCTCTAACATTTTTCCTAAACTATATGGATTTGTGAACCTCCTCAGGATTCCCATTTCAAGTAACAGAACTACTCCATCAATGTCTGTTTATAGGTAAAAACTAAATTACACATAAATACCACACCTTGAAATAATTTTCAGGGAGGCAAAAAAGATGTCATGGTTTTGAAGCACTTGACTGCCTTTTATTCCCTTGATGCAATCTTGCCTCTTGACATTGTCAAGATTCATATCCAAAACAGGAGTTAGTTCTGCTATAAGTTGCCAGACACTGAGTATTACAGAACAACTGCTGCACAATAACTGCATTTGTACAGACAGCTATTTCCCATTTCAAACCTTACTGTATTCAGCCAAAGTTTTCAGACACAGCAGCACAACTTTTGGGACACAGCCACCTAGTGCTGTGCTCTGCTGTAGGTTCCCAGAGTCCCAGATCTTGCTCTGAGGCCATTCATGGAGAGCAGATAATGTTACAATGTGTTTTTTAACTGAGAAGTCTAGCAGGACCCAACAGTCCTTTGCGTGTTTTTTCCTGGAGAAAGTTACTGTTTTTCTAGTAGTTTCTTTCAGTAAAGGGGGTTGAGAATGGGATGGGGGCTGTCCAGAGAACAGGATTTCCCAGCTCTGACTATAAAGGGCTTCTGCTAGCAGGACGCACAGCTTTCCACAAGCAGCACTCGCTCCAGAGCCTGAACATCATAATTACAATACGGTCTTGTTTAAGGTATAAACAAGCTTAAGGCATGTTCTTTTCAGGGTTACACTGCAGCAACACTAAGCATCTGAACAAATTGCCTCCAAATTAGTCAGGCCCAGTAGCGCTGCCCTTGAGGGAACTTCAAATTTAGCTGAGTAGAAGAAATTAGGCGATGGTCACAGCTCTTCACACTGTTAGTCTGACATAAGTGACAAACTGTTTATTTGCTTCTGTTGCCAGCACGGCCTCATGAGATCTGTACGTGGTCACCCACCTAACACAGGGGACACAAACACTTCTGTCTTGTTCCGCACCATTGCTGAAGGCAGATGGCTCCTCAGGGCAGGGAGCCACACTCTGGGGACATGGTGAGGGCTCTGCAAGGCTCCCTGTACGATGTGCCTGCCCCCCTGCAGGCCACCCCAAACCACGCGGGATGCCCACGGCAGGCGTGGCTCCTCCGGCGCTTTTGCTCCACGCACCCCGCGGTCTGTGGCACCACGCCAGTAATCAACCCTCACAGAGAGATGTGCCCCAGCTGTGAGCTTCTTGTAATGGTACAGACGGGTCTGACAGCTTTTCCTGAGGCAAGTGCATGCTCCAAAGTGCTCTAGAGCCAGCAAGCCTTCAACACATTTTTACTGTCGNAAAAAAAAAAAAATCCAGAAAAGCTTTAGTTCACTGATTCTACCACTTTCACAGAGTAAGCCCTTAGTTCACTGAGCACAGAAAAAAAGCTGCATGACCAGATAGTTTCAGACTGTCACGCTGGGTATCTAAACCACTACTCTTCTATAAAGAGCCTTCGAAAAAGACCTCTCTTCTGCCTGGCACTGGTAAATGTTTTATTAGCTTTATCTTATTTTATTGTGGTGTTGCCCCGTTCTTCCTTTAGGAAAAAATAAAGCCTTAAACATGATTTTCTTTTTTCCCGTTCTTCAGGATTTTGTTTTTCATCTCAAGAATTTCATTTAAGCTTCTCAAGGTTCTCCTAATCCTTATTCCAGTATTTGATTTGATAAAGTTCTGAATTTAATCCTCCTAGCTAATCGTTTATTCCTTTGCCTGTTTGTTAGTTGTCATTCCTCTCCCTCAATGTATTTATTGCCATCAAGACACAGAACACCACCTTTCAGATTTGTGCTGTAGCTATTCACTTTTTAAACAACATTGTTTTAAGACAAATAAAGTTGAAATAGGTCACAACTGCATTTTTAGCTGTGGACTTCTGTACTACTTTTCTCACATACAGTTGTGAAACTTAGACAGTTTAAATGCTGCATGCTGCATTTAAGCTTGGCTAGTAGAGAAGTCTGCTTTCCTATAATTTAAAACTAAATTTCAAAGTCCACTGTAACCCCACACTCTCCTTCCCCAACCTCAGTCACATACATAACTTCTTGTGCTTGAGCAGAAAGCAGGGTTGGTTTTGTGACATGGTTTCCTATCTACAGAAGAGCAGCACATACTCTGGTTTTAGGCACTTAGAGTTTTTATAGGTCTCAAATGCTGAATCCTCATCAGGTGGACCCAAACACTCTGAAATTTTTTTCAATACACCCTCTTCTGCGATCACTGAAATTAAATACCTGGCTTGATATGTAGAACTTGGTACTCCTTGTAAAGCAGGATCTTTACACAAATACAGTTTGGCATTTTTTTAAGGCTTTAAATTTTAAATCAAGTAATTAGAAAAATGAGTATGCTGAAATGCTAAGAAACTTCTTAAAAACTACAGGTAACAATAAACAACTTGAACAAAGATTATGGGAAAACACAAGCAAACAACCAATGTTTAGGTATCCCAGATAAGATGGACAGCACTGTATAAGCTGCAGTCAACAGTAAGGACGATGTCCTGTGCTCTTCATCTTTTGATGTTGCCTAGAACATGGTTTCAGCAGATGGATCTTTTTGTAGTAATTCAGGCTCTCTATACTATCCGATGTAATATCTGAAGCAGAAGAAATGCATTAACTGTTAATCACCTGAGATTACATTTGAACACCTTACAGGAATAAATAAAAATGCATTCAGAATTTTATTGCCTACCACTGACCTCACATTCACTATTCACCCTTATCTATTCCCCAGTTATCCACCTGGTATTAACAACAAAACTGACATTTCAAGTGACTTTAAACTATCCACCTGCATATTCAAAACCACTTGTACAGCAAATACTGCTGGCAAACCTGCACAAAAGCATTTGGTCACAATCAGCATACTTTCTGCATCACTGAGCAGTGTGGTGTTTTGCAGACCAATACAACACAAATTCATTGCTTGGATTACACAGATTTTTCTACAATTCAAATGTTAATCACATTTCTACTACTCAACTCTACCTGTAACTTCTAATAGATTTTCAAAAGCCCCAATCAAAACAAGATTTGAATATTTATTTTTCTTTAACATGAGGGTAATCTAATACACTGAAGTACTACAACTTAATGGAGAACAAATTAAGTAAATATGCCTGGAAATAATCAATTGAATTCACAAAAGTAGCAGATAAGATCTTGATATGAAATTCATGGCAATACAACTGTATCATACAAACCATTTCTAGAATGACATCTTCAAACAAGAAAAAACTCCACCTCTCAATAAGCTGTCAAGTACAAGAGCAAAAAAAAGGTCTGGCAGCTACATGAAAGTATGGAGATTCCTACACCACTGCTTAGAGTAACAGATCTGTATTGTTTGTCAGGTCATCAGAAGGAGGCTAAAGCATCCTGTAATTTATACATAGTAACTTTAAATGCTACTCAGTATACAAGAAAATAAAACTGTAGTCAAACAAAGAAAGACCATTAGCTTCCCCTCAGTGTGTTTAAATTATTCTGAAACCACTGGAAATCACAGGAAGATAGAATCATAGAATGTTAAGGGGTGTAATGGATCAGCAAGTCCCAACCCCCACGGCCATGGGCAGGGACACCTCCCTTTGGCCGGGTTGCTCAAGGCCTGGGCAACCTGTGCCAGTGCCTCACCACCCTCACAGTCAAGAATTTCTTCCTAATATCTAATCTAAATTTCCCGTCTTTTAGTTTGTACCCATTACTCCTTGTCCTGTCACTACAGTTCCTGATCAAGAGTCCCTCTCCAGCTTCCCTGCAGGCCCCTGCAGCTACTGCAAGGTTGCCATGAGGTCTCCACACAACCTTCCCTTCTCCAGCCCCAGCTCTCTCAGCCTGGCTTTGTAGGGGATGTGCTCCAGTCCATTTATTGACTTCATGACCCTCCTCTGGACTTTCTCCAACACTTCCATGTCCTCCTTATGTTGGGGACACCAGAACTGGACACAGCTCTGCAGGTGGGGTCTCACCAGAGCAGAGCAGAGGAGAGCAGAGCAGAGCAGAGCAGAGCAGAGCAGAGGGGCAGAATCCCCTCCCTCACCCTGCTGCCCACGCTGCTTTTGGTGCAGCCCAGGACATGTTTGGCTTTCTGGGCTGTGAGCACACACTGCTGGCCCATGTTGAGTTTTCCATCAACCATCACCCCCAGCTCTTTCCCCACAGGGCTGCTCTTAATGAAGAGGTTCAGAAAAACTTTGCTACACTCATCTTGAATCCACTTGAGACTTCAGGAGATAACCCTGTAAATGAACTTCACATATTTTATACAGTTGCTTTTATTAACTTATAAGCAGTTACAAGAGGAGGGGGGAGAAACATGAAATATTAAACCCATTATCCCACCAATGCAAATCTGTCCTTTAGCTCAAATGCAGGACAGTCAGTTTGCATCACAAGGTTAACAAAATAAAACAGCACAGCATCTTGATTTTGTTACACAAAAATTTCAAGTGCAGCACAGATACAAAAAGTCCTTGAGCTTTCTTGTTTCCCATTCCACTGTAATAGTAGCCATAACTAAACACCTAAACATAAAGGTTATCAACTACCTTCTTCTAACTTGACTTGCAAAGTTTTGGACAACTAAGCAAACTTCAGGGCTCCTACAACATGCTCAGATTTGTCTCTCTTGCTCTCTCCTCTTGTCCTCCTTCCTGTATTTTGCAAAAAACTTTTACTTTTTAACCTCATAAAAAACATAATTAATTTTCACTAAACCCCACTTAGCTGCCTACAAAATCATTCCAGTCATGCCAAAAAGATACCACAGCTGAAAGTTCTAGCAATACTATAAATAAGATCAACTCTAGACTACTTGAGACACAGATTTTATGTCTGGAATCCCAAACACTACAAGCTGGAGGCCCAACAGTAGCAAAATATTTTCCTCCATATCAAAGACATAAAGGCAAACAATGTTTCCTCAGAAGAGGATTTTTTTTTTAAATAAAACAATTCTGCAGTTAGTCATAAAAACAATACTATACACATCAGGATTAAACAAAATCTTAATATCAACAGTTAGTGACAATAAAACACTAAGATGAGCTGGAATTTAAAAAAAAAAATTTGCTGAACAGTTGTTGTTCATTTTTGTTTCACTTTGTAAAGCATAAAATAAAAAAAACATCTGAAGTGCAGCTGATAAAATGCAGATTTTGTGTTCTGAACTGAGGAGGAAGGATGTGGGATGAGCTGAAGGTGGGCAAAGGTTCCTCCACGGAACCTGAAAATTACTTTAATACACTAAGGAAAATGGGCTGAGCATATATACAAAACAAATAACCTTCTGCTGAGAAGTGGAAGGATATCATAAATAAACACGTATCTAATTATGAATACCCCAAACCGACTCAATAATCAGGGCTTAATTACAGGCCATTTAACTAGGCCTACCTTATCTAGCTTTTTATGCATGCACACGCCTACTACTCAGAGAGAACCGTCTGCAGCAGATGAGTCAGAAAGTCACAGGTACCTTCTAGTACCAAACTACAATTTCCTACATTCTGAAACCACAGTATGTAAACACTCAGAAAACCTCATTTACCAAATATTTTGCAAAAGATGGAGGTATGATTTTGCTACTTATTTCATATTAGTTAACCTTGATATACAAGAGAGAGCTCTAAAATGCATTTCATATTAAATGGTGATGCTTTATTTATAGCAATTAATGTAGCAGCAACTTCCTCTCTGTTCCCCAAGGCAAAGTGGCACCAAAATCCCCTACATAACTGTTAGTAGAAAAATAGCACTATGTGTTGGTNGCAGAAACACACCTGCAGCCTGTGGAGGGCATGGGGATGGAGAGATCCACCTGCAGCCAGCCTGTGGAGGAAACCCACATGGGAGCAGGTGGATGCCTAAGAGGAGGTTGTGAACCCATGGGAGGCCTGTGCTGGAACAGGCTCCTGGCAAGGACCTGCACACCTGTGGAGAGAGGAGCCCGTGCTGGAGCAGGTTTCCTGGTAGGCTTGTGATCCTTTGGGGGACCCGTGCTGGAGCAGCCTGTCCTTGAAGGACTGCACACTATGGAAGAGTGATCCACACTGCAGGATTTTATGTAGAACTGCTGCCTGTGGAATGGACTCATATTGGAGAAGTTCATGGAGAACTGTCTCCCGTGGGAGGGCCCCCGCGCTGGAGCAGCAGCAGGACTCCTCTCCCTGCGCAACGGCAGAAACGTGCGATGAACTGGCCATAAACTCCATCCCCCATTTCCCTGTGCAGCTGGAGGGGAGAAGGTAGAGCTGGGAAGGAGGGAGGGTGGGGGTAAGGTGTTTTTGACATTTATTTTACTTCTCATTATCCTGCCTGTGACACTATTTGGTGGATGATCTCTCCTGGCTCTTACCTCAACCCTTGAACACTTTGTTCTGTTTTCTCTTCCCTGTCCAGTTACCAGGGTGAGTGATAGAGCAGCTTTGATGAGTGCCTGGCATCCAGCCAGGGTCAGCCTACTACGCACTGGAACGCTTTCAGTAACTCAGGAGGCAGTTATTTACTTCGGACATTGCAACAAAAAAGCTGAATCATATTTTAGAGCATTTCACTATTTATAGCTGCTGGGGATAAGCCTTCTGCTATACAGTGGACCATTTATGGATAAAAAGGATTTGCTGCGAACACCACTTTTTGAAATTGGAACATAACAGAAGATTTATGGGCCCAGACATATCCTTCACTTTTATACTTTCCAATATAAAGCTTAACATTTTCAGTGCCCATGTCCGTAGGAAACCAGTAGACATTATTTTATCCCCATCCCATCAACAATATTCTGGTGATAGCAATGACCTGGTTATGTCTCAGATTCCTGCAGAACTGGCAAAAGCAAGAAGTTACACTTTTGTTTCTTTCAGAACTAAGTGAGAGCAGCAATATATCCAGGCTGGAAGTGCTAGTTAGCACATACACCCAACAGACTTCTGACAGAGAATGCTCCTCATCACCTGAAGCTCAATTTTTAATATATTTTTTTTCAGGATTTCAAGATTAACTTCCAGAACTTCAGCTGTGCTTACAGGTAAAGTAAGTTCTTCAGGCAAGTATAATACTCTGCAGTAATGCCAACATACTTTAGATAGCTCCATACTATGCATCAAATTGGAAGTGGGCAACACTGGTGTATGGGAATTGGGTCCAAAACAACTTACTTCAGCTGGAAGCTAAAGGGAAATTCCTCTTCATGGAATCACAGTGGTTACACACATCGTATTGCACAGTCAATAATTTAAAAGTGATAACATTTTGTTTGATAAATTTCAATTTAGTATGCATTTGGACAAAATTATTATCCCCTTCCTAAACACTTTTTTACCTAACAGGCACATTTTTTTTTGCCTCGCTGGATCACTTATTACTACTTAAAATGCCTTTCAAGATGGCCAAATTACAACACTATCTGTGTGTCATATATATGCTGGAGAGGACAATCAGTTATTGGTAACCAGTGTATTTTATTTGCTTCACAAGAGAGGTGTTCAAAGCTCAAGAGACAAATACCTTAGCAGATAATGACATGCAGGTATAGGCCCTCTCTGTTTGGAGCTTATTTTTCTGCTTCTCAGTACCTTAAAGTTTAATATATTCTTCCCTTTTACATGTATTTAGTATGTAGAGGAATGACATGGACTATAGGTACATGTTTTTCTTCAGTTCAGTTATTTACAGTTCACCCTGAATATAACTGAGCAGTGACTTCTACAGACAAAACACCAAACAAGAAAAAAATATATTGTCTCTATAAAAATACTTGGTTAGCTGGAAATTTAGTTTACAAGTACCAGACAAAGACACTAAAAGAAGCAAGCATGTAGAATCTTCAACTATAGATGCCAGTTCTGTTTAAAACAGTTTGCTTTGCTCTGCCATTTCCTGAATTCCTCTCAAGGCCTCCTTAGCACGGGCACATCATTCAGACATGCTCCAGTAAGGCTCCAATACTACAGCAAAAATGAAGCCATTAGTTGAGAAAGGCTTAAACACAACACACAATAAAAAATTTGCAATTCATCAAGTAATAAATATCTGGCAAATTGATATGGCAAAAGTTCATTCTGGGGTCTCCAGACACAGGTACAGAACAGACCAAATACTCTGTTGCGAAGGTAGAGAGCCCAGCCCACTGCTCACACACACACACCTCCCTCAGATGAGTTATTAACCATCACTCAGGGTCAGACATGTATCCAAGTAACAACCATCAGCCACAACTGCACCCAGCCTGATTTCCACAGGCCAACACTACTGCACTCTTGCTTTCTTCACTGCATTATTCCATAAAGTGGGAGAAAATGCCGGGTTTTAATGTGTCCAGTTTTATTGACCCCGCTATATAAACTGAGCTTCAAAATCAGTTATTTAAAAACACACAACCCTATTTCTGGAAGAAAAATGAGATTTTGGATTATGCCAGGAATATTTAAAACTAAAATTTAGAAGAAGATACGATTTTAGTCAATGAGAAAAGATTAAAAGAAATGCAGATTTTTGTACTAATGTCTTCTGGACTTAATCCTCAACACACAATTTATCAATGCCAACTAACGGTTTTATCATCAAAAAGCCATGTAACACCTTTTAAGTCCCTGTAAGGTTTGCTCAAGGGCTGAGACACTTACTGTTCATTATCTGGATTTCCAAACAAAAATGTATTGAAATGAAGGAATAGCTTTAACTCATGTAATTTAAAAGCTACATATTTTGTTTAGTACTCCATCTCACACACCTGCCTTACTACAGAGATTCCAGAAACCACCACAATGAAATGAAGAAAGAAGTGATGTTTTGGCTTGAAGTGACAGTGTCAATGATCAGTTCAGACATCAGCACCTGAAACACAGGATTAACAGCTTCTAATACAAATCCTGTATTCCACACTTTTCCCCTTCTTTGAGACTTGTTGGGGATGCTAAGGAAAGAGCCAAGTGCTACCACTGCTCTGCAAATCACACACCTCAGTCTCAGAGCACAGAGCTTGCTTCTCAGTGGGGGTGAGATCAATCTCTAGGTTAAAAAAGGAAATTCTGGTTTGAGCAAAACATTACTTGAGAAAGAGAATGTAAAAATGCTGTGTGAAACCTCTTGTTCAAATGCTTAACTGAAAACTGCTATCTTAACTTTGACTTGAACACACATAACATTTACTCTGGGTCTTATGATCTGATGACAATGGAGGCATAAAAGGAAAAAAACCACCTAATTTCAAGCCATACTCACTTTCAGTGATTGCAAAGCCAATATCAAATAAAGAGGCCTAGAAATTGCACTACATCACAGTTGAAGAATGTTGTAAACATTTTTATTGCTTATAGAGTTGACAACGTGGCTGCTCATGGCTGTTAGTAGACGGGCACAAAAAATCCCCCAGACCAGCCCAAAAAAGTCCCCAAGTTGCTCTGACATTAAATCATAGCTCCTGCAGCACCACGGTCTGTGTATTGATACTCCAAAAAAACCCAAGAGCACTAGAACCTGTCAAACTGTGGCACACATTACTGGAATTTGTCTTGACACTTGTTCAAGCTATATTGTGTACAAAGAAAACTTTCCCTATAAGAAAATTCTTCCTATATACCTAATTTTCAGTAAAATTTTGTTTTGTTCATCAGATCAATATGACTCACAAAACGTGACTTAAACACAGTGTAAGAAATATGTCAGTGGGAGAAGACAAAAGTAGTTTAAATTATCTAGTATAGGGAAAATGTAAAAAAATGACAAGAAACCTACCTACAAAGGCAGTGGGAAAAGAAAGACAAAAGGAAAAGAAGCAGAGTACTGTCTACTTGCCTTGTGATTTATCTTAGGGATGTAAGAAGCTGTAACCAAATTTACCTAGACAGTGGTCAAAGCTGCTAGAATGTAATAAATACAGAAATGAACTATGGAAAAGATAATACCAACCTTTTAGATTAAGGAGGTCATTTTAAAGGATATATACAATGGTAAATCACGATAAATACCACTTGGTGACTTTTTTTCCTTTTCATCTTCATACTGTTTATGTACAAGAATTAATAACAAACATAAAGGTGAATTCTAGCTGAAAACCTCCATTATGAGGTAAACTCAAGAGCAAACATCTGCAACTTGGAAGAAAATTCATCCTAAGATGTAACTTATCTCAAACCAGCTGCTGTTTACATACCATACATTGCTATTCGGTATTTCTGGGTTTTGTATAAAACTAATCTGTAAGGATGCATTATCTGCTTTAATGATAATTAGGCATTTTACTGTCCATCACTTGGAGGACTTGCCTTGTTGTACCAATATAAGAAATTGACCGAAGTTGAGGTTTCCCAACCATCTGATTATCTGCTCAGCCTTTTCAAGCAGCAATTATTATTCTTCACCTAGCAGCAACTATTTAAAGAAACCTCAAAACAGATAAATTAAGCCATGGAGCACACTGAAATCTAGGTTTAGTCAGACTGGGCTAGTTACTATTTAACGGAAATGAGCAGCTTCCTGTTGTCAGGGCAAACAGCGAGCCAACTTCCATTTCAAGCTGCAGTGTTCTGTGCTCCTGCAAAGATCTGCACCATAACTTCTATTTCAATAGTGTTCCAGGTGAAATTTGCTTTCAGGTAAAATAAAGACACTAATTGTACTAGAATGTTTTAGTCCTAGTACCAAATGTAAACGTACTAGAACATTTTAGTTCCTTCTTCCTGCTTCTAAGCATGTTCCAAGTTCATGAAGTTTTGTCTTCCAAATATATGTCTTTTTTGTTGTTGTCGTTGTGTTTTTGGTTTTTTTTTTATTTGCTTGGTTCCACTGTCGACGCTCTTTCAAAGCAAATTTCCTATTTAGAGCTGACAAAAGACAAACAGTCAGCAGTCAACCCAGCCAGAGAGTGCGAAAACGACTGCTGGGAGAAGTTTTGACCAGGCAGTTTGTAACGTGAGTGGTTTTAGTNCGCGCCCAAACACAACCGGACGAGGGGGACGGCTCACTCCGGGTGAAAGCAGAAACATTTCTGGAAAAACAGCGACAAGCCAGCCCAGGAGGAGCGGCGGAGGTTCGATGGCCCCGAGCAGAGCAGAGCAGCCTTCACTCAAACACATCGGCGGTGAGGAAACTCTCCCCGCGTGGTTCCGGGCAGCTCCCACCTGGAGCGTGGCTCCGGGAGCCGACGGGGCAGGAGGCAGCAGCGACCCGGCCCCAGACCCAGCGCCGCATTTCTGCC
>VWZW01000648.1:0-47558 GCA_013397115.1 Edolisoma coerulescens | reverse complement strand
CAAGATCTGGTTAGCACAACCTGATCAATACACCCCCGCTGGGACAGACTCTGAAAAGCAGCAGCTCACAGACCTATCACCGAAGAAAGAACATCCCAAGTTACGGGACAGACGGACTCTGCAACCACCAACAGCCTCCAAAGTACGGCCGAGCAGAGCTGTGGACAACAGGAACCTGGACTGCATAAGGACAGTACTGTCCAATGACCTAGGGGAACGTTAACAAAGCTTAGGAAGAAGGATGTACCACTGATAGTAAATACAAAAAATGCAAAATGCACAGGTCACAACGACATCTGGCAGAACTCCCAAGACACTAATAAATCCAATTCAGCAACTGTGGTACAATCATCTCTGACTGGATAAAAGGTAATGCCAGCAGGGGGAGATTGCAACCACCAGCTCATAGCCCTCCAAGAAACCCACTGACTCAAAAGAAAGAGAAAGAACTGACCAATTAGCATGGGAAGCAATGGAATCATTAACCAATGGAAGATACAGTGCTAACTAGAGAACTATGCAACTTGAAGCCAACAAGCATGAATTCCTTGGTTTCCTAAAATGTGTAGTGAAAACTTTTCATAGTCAGTGTCTGACCTTGTGTACCCAACACCCCTTTCTGCACAGAACTCACCAAAAGAAGAATGAACCAGGTCCCCCCAGCCCACCACTGAGAAGCCCAGGGCGAAAAAGGACCAACAAGACAGCGCTGGATACACAGGTGGTGACTCTCTTCTGCTGGTCCTCTCTCTCTCTTTCTCCTACACACTAAAAGCTACAAAATAAGGTCAATATTGCTGAACCGGCATTTTGTCTTGTTTGCACCTTCATGTGGGCATCTCTCACTAATCAGATTATTACAGGTGCATTCATCCTTGCACCTCTGCCAGACTTGGAAACATAGAGGTTGGTGAACCTCCCCAAGACCTTCACAGGTTTTTGAGCTTAAATGAAACAGAAAAGGGGCTACAAAAGTTAAGTTGTGGCAGACAACAGAAAGTGCCATCACTACATCAGCCTAATTACACTGCAAAATAATTTAGTATTATTCAGTTGTGCTACTTATGCATTGAAAAAAAGAAAAAAAAAAAAAAGAAAAACCTGCACCCAACCCCTACCCCCCAAACACCAAAAAGCTGTAACACGGAAAGATGAAAAAGCATGAGACGATAAGGCATTTAAAAAAAAAAAAGAACTACCAAATCATGCATATTTTAGAGCTAGAAATGGGAGGAATAAGAAACACTAAGAAACTTGGTAAATCAATATCTTTATTTTATAGAAAGTAGTTTGATCAGTGTGCTGAACCTGCCATTAGCGATGGTTTTGCTATTTTTAGTAAAAATAAACATTTGAAAATAATTACCTTGGAGAATGTATCATCTCCAAGCTTATTTCCCCATAATCACTGTTGCTTTTTTCATAACTATTGCATCTAATCTAACACTGGGTGCTTTTAATAGGAAGGGGGTACCTAGTGTAGGATATCTCCATAATTTATTTCCTGCAACTGGTTCTGAGGTTCCTAAAATGCAGAAGAACATGTACGACCTCACCCTGCACCACCCTGGCACAGTACAAAATCTGCATCTATTCCACCTTTCTCCATCAACATCCTGCAGCGTCAGCTGTCAGCTGAGAATTTTCTTGTGTAAAGTCACACAGCAAGCCAGTTTAAGTACCCAGATGGCCAGAGTTTTAACTTTCACAAGTTACGGAAGTAATGAAGAACTTGGATCGTGTATCTGAGGTAACGGAATCGGTTAGCAATATAAGAATGACACACTCTGACAGCATCATGTATTGCTACACAGACAAACACAAGTCACAGCTCCCAGTCTATGATATTTAAAAGGGACATTGTCAACTACAAGCTTAATTATTTTGTCTGGACAGCAAATTAGTATTGATTAAGCACTGGAAAAAGCAAATTTTACGTTCAATCTGTGCACATCGTTACTTTAAGCACGGGGCCCTCTATAGGCACTAGTAGCCTTAAGTTTGAGTGACCTGCTCAGCAACAGGGAAAAAGCATTAATTGCTGGAGGACAAAAGTCAGTGGAAATTAAGGGCAACAGCCAGAGAGTTCTGCGTTCAGTTCTTCTCCAATGACTAGATTAGAAGTTGAGAGTGTCCCTTTAAAAGTTTCAGATACAACAGAATTTAACTCATTTTGACTCCATCATTACAAGAAAGCTACTGATAATTTGTCTTACAAGAGTTAAACATCAATGAACAATATGCAAGTGAACAACTGATTTGTAAATGAAATAGCAGCAACATGGAATTTTAGAAGGTTGAGTTTCTGCAGGATTTATTGGAAAGATTATAAAGGCTTGGCAAATACATTGTGACTTTACATGATTTAGGTTTGAGAATAGCTTATGGTAACAACAAACATTATTGAAAATGCTTGTTCATGGTCAGTACTTTTCTGGTATAAGCATAATTTTGCCAGGAGTTTTCAAAGTGCAGCTTTACTCAGAAAAATGACGACATTGTATGTCTTGGCAAATTACATATAAAATCTGCTCAGTTTGCAGACAGCTTGGTAAGACAGCTTTTTGTGATTGCCAGTACAATAGAATTGAGCTTGAAGTATTAAAGCTAATGAGATATAAATATTGAAGGACAAAACATCAAGGACATCATTATATAATACTGCCATGATTTTTGCACATGTAACTTTGTTAGTTCAGTGGGTGTATAAAACTGACACATATAAGCAGCTACAAAGTCATGGTTTCAGCTGATTCTAAAGGAGTGTGCTACTGTTTACTCCACTGTTTTCCTTCTTCCATAAGAATAAAGAATATTAGAAACTCAGCCACCGAGCAGACAACACATACTCAGAGAGCAAGTCTGTTTTGTAAGGTGGTGTCACTTTTAGTCAGTTTTCTGGTCCATCACTGTACTTAAACTGTTTTGGTATCAAGTTCAATTTCAATATATAAGTGTTAAGGAAGAAAAATTACAATTGAATCACTGAGCAGCTGTACCAGTTTGAAATGCTGTCACATGTTTCTTCATGGCATAACATTCACATTCTTTTTATTGCACAATTTGAAAATTCAGGTTATGTGCATAAAAACCTTCATAGTGTTTGCACTGCAACTTGCGAAACATACATTTAAAATGACCTTAATACATTTTACAAAATCTTTTTAAACAACTTTATATTCTTAAGATAAAAGCATCCTGAGAATGTTACATAGTTCAGTATACAAGCCCTTCATTTCTGCTATGCTTTATTTATCCCCATAGTTCCTAATTTGACAAGTTTATTTTACAGTTAATATCTTGGTGCTATATTTCACAAAATATCTTTTAGCAAAAAGTACACCACTGGCATTCAAGTAATCCAGCCTCACATCTAATTTACAAATTAAACCTTTGTCAAGCTCTCAAGTAAGGAAAAGTAAACCAAAATACATACAGAAACAGTTTAGCTGACTAAAAAAAAAAGTAAAGGCCTTGTGCATTAATAATTTGGTCAAACATTTAAGTTATGCAGTTTAATATTTTGGCAAAAATCCCCTCTACATCTATCCTTCTCAATTTGTTTTCTTTCACTTGACACCAGATGTAAACATAAACATCAAGAAAGAAAGATTGACAGTGTAGAAGTATTTTGCTGTTGAAGTACTTTTTCCTTTTTTAAAGTACTTAGGAAAAACAGAAAAACATAAGTGCTAAGAATGAACTATCTTTGGGCTAAATTAAAATCTTACTGGAAAAAAAAAAAGTAAAAATAAATTAGGTTCGGTTTTTCTTTTATTTCCTCTACAGACATTTAAATAAATAGTCTTTGAAGAAATTCTAGTGCCATATCCTAAAGCAGTATCTTCCTGTATCTTCTTTATCAAGTCTAAAGCTTTACACATAATCTTGACTATTTTACTAGGAAGATATCCATTCATATTTACATTTTATTCTTGTAAAGGGAGTGTTCAGGGTTAAAAATATACTTATTTTTAAAAGGTAAGCCTGCCATCCTGATGGCAGTGATTCAAGCTATAGAACAGAAGACAAGTTACAGAACATCCTTCAGTTTTTTATACTCTAGATGAGAGGAAGGAGATCAGGCAAGTTAGAGAGGTAAACAGCCTGGATTTCAGGAATGAAGAGAGAGAGAGTGGCTCGTTATGAATGCTTGAATGACCAGGAGTATTCACTCCTGGAGACTTTATTTCTCTTCTGCACATAGGTATAAATTTTTTTTGTTGGCTGACTAAACAAATTGAGAAGTGAGACAGTTACGGCTGCCACAGTGAAGAAACATTACCCAAGGTTTCCATCAGGACAGACACGCTTTTACAAGGTGGCCAGGTGTTGAGTATGAGCAGAGGTCATGCCCAGATGGTACACTCCAGGTGAGAGTGTAACTACCTCAAAAGAAAGAGTGAACCACTTCAGCAACATCTTAGTAATATTGTAACGATGTAATTTGGAGTCATATTTAGCTTTTATTTTAGGCAACGATCAAAATCTGAAGGACCTTTTAATCTTTAAGGCATGAGTGCATCAGGGACTAAAAGCTCCAGGTAATTAATAAATAGGGGGTTGGTGGCAGAAGGGGAGAAAGAAAAAAACCCAAAACATCTTTGTGTCACAAGCTTTCATTGTGCATCTGCTTTGTTGGTTAGTTCCAGGAAAAATATTTTCAGGGATGGCAGAAGGGGAATGTTATTCATTATTCTGAGAAAAACATTAGATCATAAACTTCACATCATTTTTTAACACATCCTTTAAAGGGCTGAATCTATCAGGCAAGATTCTCATCTTTACTGTTCCATCAGCACCACAGGAGAATATGTGATTTCCTGGTCCTGTCTCAATTTGCATGACTCCTGTCCCAATGTTTCTGAAGAGAGACTGTCGAGCATGCTCATTGATGAAAGTGTGAAGAAGATTAAATGTAGACAGACTCCATACCTGGAAAAGCATCAAAAAATCAACTTCTTATAAGGATAATTACCATGATCTTAAAAATCATCAGCAATGAATCGTGGAGGAACTGCACTACATTGTGCATTTACTTTTCTGACACTGACTGTAAACGAAGAATATGTAGCAATCTGTAATGATATATTTATAGAATACTAATACTCATTTTCTGTAATAGGAAATATAGAGAGACACTAAGGTATCATTAATTAAAAGGACATATCGGCATTAAAAAGAGGTAAGACTGACATTCCATAATTGAATTAGTTAATGTGAAAGTCAGAGTTGAGAACAAATGCAGTACATATGACATCTGATTGTTCCACACCTGTACAAGATTCTTTCTGAATGTACCCATCATCTCTGCTCCCTCCCCGTCATTAATACCTTTATGTTGCCTTCCGCAGATCCTGTGACAAAATACTCCTCTGTAGGATCAACAGCAATTGCTTTGACTGGAGAATCATGACTCTGGAGTAACTGTTGCTGCTGCTTTTGGCGAAGATCAATTACACAGGTAAAGCCTTTTCTGCCTCCAGATATTAATAGCTGGTGTTTTGGAGCATATGCTAGCACAGTTGCTCCACTATCATGACAGATAAAAGCTGAAAGCCAAAGCAAAGTAATTTAAATAAAACACAGTACTAATGTCGATTTTCAATCAACCTCTAATAGTTCAAGACAGTAGCAACAGGGATTTTGATGCTGTAATCCAACTGCCCACAACCAGCCCACTTATTGCAGTACCAATATATATGTAAATCCAGGTTCCCATCAGACATTCTGGAGCTGCAGTATTCTCAAATTAAGAAGTTAAAATCTGTATAAACAAAAAATTATATCCTTTTTTCTATCCCTGTGTAATCACAAACTATTAATCCTTGACCAGAAACAGATTATTTTAATAATCTGCTATTAAAATAACAGGTTTATTTGTTATTTTAAGTAATACAATTTTGTTTGCTGTTTTAAGTCATACAATGCCCATCCGAAATTCCTTCTAAACTATTTGCCCAAATATCTTGCAAGTTTCCACCGGTCATTTTACTGCTAATTTGTTTCTATTCACATTTATTTGGGTATGTCTACTCCCCTAAATGAGTGGAAAAAGTGAATGAAAATTACAATTACCAAAATACAGCTTGGTACCTTGTACTTGTAGTTCAAAAGGCCTATGATTTTACATTTAGAAATTCCATATGTCTCTCACATAAACTTAAGCATTCACTATACTTTAAGTACAAGGAGTTCACAGCTCTCTGATCTTAATTCCGTACTTCTCATATTGAAATGCATTTGTTGTATTACATGCAACAAAATATTAGTAATAAAGCTAATGAAACCCAGCTAAATATTTATTGCACGTCCAAAATCCTACTTAGAGGAATAACTGTTTTAAAGCAGGAACTGCCCAGAACCTTTTAGAAAACAACAGAAATGTCTGGCCTGCACTTGTGGTGCAAGGACAGAAGGTATGCAAGGAAGGTGCCCATGTCCATGAAACCAATCATGTATAGAGAACACCAAGTAATTTCTCAAGAATCTGGTTTTATATTCCCACTGGTGCACTCACACAGAATGGTGAAAGACATTTTACTGCCAATGTTAAAATTACTTGCCACAATAACTCTTCCATAAAGACAGACACAAAAATACACCTTTTTATACTGTGGTAAAACATTCTGGTGGTTGTATTTTACTTACCATGCACCAAGCTATTTGCAGGAGAAACGAGAGTATCCCAAAGACAAATATTTCTGTAGAAAAAAAAATGGCTTAATTCAGAAACAAATTTTGAACATTTGGGAAGTCATCTGTACCTTAAAAAGGTTGTTTCAGGCACAAAAGTACTGTAAACAGACTTTCAATGATTACTTTTGAGCAGACCCCAAATTACTTCCATAGTTTAACATACACTGTAAGAACATGTCTCTACACAAACCATTCTATGACTGGCTATTTCCATAAAGGACTTATGTTAACAATCTTTTGCAGCTGAATTCACCGGAATGTTAGCAGGTTTTGATATTTTTTGATCAATACTTACAAAAACAAATGAGAAATGAAGAGCTATGCAAATTCCCCACAGCTATAAAAATAATTTAAGACAGGTTCATGTGCACAGAACAGAAAAGAATAGTTCAGCTGGAAAGGGCCGAGAAGGAGCATGTAATACACCCACCTGACAGCTTCAGGGCTGACCAGGAGTTAAAGCATGTCATTAAGGGCACTGAACAAATGTCTCAAACTCCGACAGGCTTTGGGGATTGACCTCAAGGAAGCCTGTTCCAGTGTCTGAACCTCTTGGTAATAAAATGTTTCTTGATGTCCAGTCTCAACCTCCCCTGGGCACAGCTTTAAGCCATTCCCACATATCCCTCACTGGATTCTGACAGAAGCACTCAGGACCTCCCTTTCTACTTCCTCTCCTCACATGGAACATGAGCAGAATTTTTATGCTTCCCTATGAAACTGCCTTTAACAGGCACATGAATTTAGCTGCAAACATTGCTTCTCTCCCCCTCCCACCTAGAAAGAAATCAAGCAGAAGTACTCTTAAACTGCTCAAGAAGAATCATAAAAAAACCACAAGTGGGGGAAAGGAGAGAAAGTATGTCACCACTTCACTTTTATGCATTATCACAACAGATCTTACCTGTTGTCAGAAGAAAATCCTGCTGTAGCTATCAAAGACGAGGAACTGATGAAAGCAAAGTCATTGGCTGTTTTGTTATGACACTGCCATGTCTGAAAAATTTCAGTTAGAAATTATTAATTAAAAAGGAATCTATTTTGTGCAAGCAGGCAATATTAAACTTCCTTGAGAAGGTGTTTCAAAAGAAATTTAAAGAACATGGGATATAAAGAAATTGGTATGCCTTGTAAGACTCTTAGTTTTTCATGGAAATACACACTGCAGTCCTGCGTAACTGTCACTTAATTGACAAGTGACAATAATTGACAAGTCTCAACAAACATTAAAGTTATTTCAGATCTCATGTTACATTTTCCACTCTCCACTTAGTAAGTATGATTAGAATGTAAGAACTTGTCTGTCATACAGATCACAGGATGGCAGTAATACATAAATCTTGATTAATACTGGTTATCAGCACAATCCTTGCCCTCTCCTACCTATTCTGAAGGGGGAAAGAAGTAAGGGAACACAACACAAGTTTATGGAAACTAATTTAGTTTTCAGCTTACCAAATATGGCTTAGGTGAAGTTCCAGTAAGTGGACAACATTTCCAATTTGTCTGATATAAACTTATATATCCATCAGCATCAACAATTCCAAACTGAAAGAAAATATGTAATACTAGTAAATACGTATGTATGTATTACAGAGAAAACATCCACAATTTTGAGAAAATATTTTTGATTTGAAGCATGTGCTGTTTCTGCTAATTTACAATTATGTTGGGGGAGGGGAGAAGAGAAGAGAATGCGTACAGAAGCATTTTGTCAGTTACCTTATTTCCTTGATAATTGAATCTCATTCGAGTTACCCTTGAGTTGCCACCAGATCGAAAACATGTGATTTGCTGTGCGTGGCCCCATTCAAACATTCTTACACTACCATCTTGAGCACCTGTCAGGTCTGCAACAGAAAATACTGACATGACTTTTCACAAGAGTTGTAGCTTTTATAATTTCAAGAAAACTCACACCATCTCAAAAACTAGTGCGAAAAATTAAGCTATAGTGTCTGGCTTGGTATAGGAGTAGGACATAGCACTGCAACTTAAAGTCGTGTTATTCATTATGTGATTAAGAATTGTATTTAGATGCTCATGAAATATGAGGCTATTTACTTGGAGATAATAAGACATCTTTTTCCTACTACCTTTCAGTCTAGTCACAAGTAAGAGAGAAATACAGTACTTTTTCCTGTTTCTAAAGTCTATTCTACATCCTCCTCATATTGTTTTTTAAAATGAAAAACAGTTTCAGTATGTTATAAACACCTTTCAAAACACATGATAGATTGTTGTGCTAGTACAAAAAAGCACACTAAGAAACAAGTGAGTAAAGAAATATATAACCTTTAGATAACTTTTCTCTTTTTTAAAAAACCCTGAACTTACAATATGGCAGCGTTGGATGAGAAGCCATTCTTCTGACATTATTAATAGCTTTCTTGAGCATCTGTGAAATATACAAAAAAGTAGAAAAAAAATTAAACAGTATTACTGAACAAAAAGTTATCAAACTAGAGAATAATTAGTGATTGCACAGAGTTGTTTCCTATCAAAATTCCTACTGAAAACAAGTACTGGGTTTAGAACTTCAGATAGAAGTCAGTGTCTTCCAAGATAACGTGGATGTTAACACTTTTGCAGCTTTATACATCTAGATAAATATTAAACTTTTGCTTCAGAAATGTATGGATCCAAATATAAACACTCCTTAAACTGCAATCTTACCTCTTTGCTTGCCAATTCCTTTCTGATTCCATTAAATTTATTGGAATATTCCTGAATATTGTAAGATAAGCAAGAGAGAGGCAGAAGCATGTAAAGAAAGAGGTAAACAAACTTTAACAGAAGTAAAAAATAGGAAGGAATATATCTATTTTCAAGTCTAGTTAACTTATTGCCATTGATTGAAAAGTGGTTATTTGTGACCATCCAGAATAAGCAATATACTGTGTAACTGGTACAAAAAAAATAAGTTAAAAAAAAATTCTTCAAAAGTGTTTATAATTTTGCAAATAAAGATCCAATCAATTTTCAGTAGCATGTTTGTTCCTAAATTCCAAAATTTGCCTCGTGCAAAGTGCATTACCACGATTTTTGTTTTTCTTATTTTATTAATTCCTACTGGGAAGAATTCAATGTGTGAAGAAGACTGGAGACATTAGACAATTATATTTAAACCCCACTTATTTAAATTATATGTTCAACACACAAAAGGAAAAAAAACAAGTAGGGTTTTTTTATCAAGGAAATACATCTGTGCCTGTGATGTCTCTTCCCTTCTTTTCTTTCTACTAATGTACTAATGCCTATTAATGTTAAAGTTAGGTTTTCATTCCTGTATTCCCTGATAGCTCTAAAAAGTATCTGACCATTTTGAGGACTTTCTTTCCTCAAAGAATTGTTGGATTTGGTTTGCTCATGCTTGAATTATTTACCTCAACATTACAGAAGGACAAAATATATATTTGTGGTAGGTGTTAACTTCAAATGAGAAAATGTAATGAAATTTTGTTGCCAGGACACTCATCTTCAACACAGCAGCTTATCACTTACCACACACCAACAGCAAGCTGGCACTGAAGTACTTTCAGAGAAACATTTAGGTTGGAAAAGACCTTTAAGATCATTGAATCCAACTGTGACTTTCAACTGCTGTAATTTTGTACAGTATTTTAACACTGCTTTGTCATGGGGCAGCAGCTAGTGATGAGGTATTTCAAGTATGCTATTCTGCCCTGGCCTCCAATTATATCAGCCAGTCAACTGGAAGGAGGCAGGAATTACAAATTTTCATGAGCTTCATACTCCTAAATATGATCAATAGGGTTTAGAAGAAATACCCTCTAAATTATTAGTTTGCAAGCAAAAATGAGGAAAAGTACTTGCAAGGGAAATAATTCACTTTCTGGTAAAAATTTCCCTGGGTTTGGATTAGTGGAATAACTGCAATCCTCTCAATTACATTTTGGAAGCAGATTCAGATTTTTCAATTCTCAAAGTTTTATCATTGTTGAAGAAAAAGCCATATGCCCCTCAGTTATTCAAGTTCATTTCACAACACTTTCTAAAGATAAATATGATCTTGAAATAGGTATTTCCCTTTCTTTTTCTCTAAGTACTTTAAATGTCAAGGAAAAAAACCAAATGGTTTGGTAAAATTATATATACATTTTAAAATTTAGGACAAGACAACATATTATTACATTCTTCAAACATTTATGGATTGGTATGCACACTTATAATTGCAATACTTCGCTCTCTAAACTCACAATTTATCTTCTATATGTAAATGGAAGAACAGTAATTCATGTTCACTCTTATTTCTTCACTAAAATGAAGGGCTGTGTTGAGTTTTACAGCTAATAACTTTTACCCAGAAGTCAATGGAAGTCCTCTTCTTCCATTCAACAGATAAGCACACATCATGATCTCCTAACCCCTGGCTGGATTATGCTTCGGAAAAATGCAAATTTACAGAAACTTGCCTTTGAAAGGCTACACTAATGTAACTCTCTGGTGCAGTATCTCCAATTTAGAAGACAAGTACAATTATCAAATGCAAATACTTCCATCATTAATGTAACTGACATTTGACACTGCTACCCCTCAAGTTTCCCCTTAGAACAGCTGATGGCTAGAACACTGGTTGCTTTCCTGGAGAGCTGGGTGCTTTGGGCCTAATGTACATTAAGACTGAAAAATAAAAATGCACTTAAAATCCACCCCACCAGTTGTTAAACTGGTAAATTGGTGTCAGTCACACTGACTTGTACAACAAGCTGTTGGTAACATTGCCTGAGTTTCAAAGCTGCAGGTACACACTAGTTACTTCAGTACTCTCTTACAAACACCTCCTGTAAGAACTGTGTAAACAAACCGGGCTGAAGTGTCTGGTGGTGACCCTCCTTACTTACCTTGTATGAACTGTGTGACAGGAAACAAAGTGAAGAGTGACAGAAAAGCCTCACAGCTAATAAAACGTTAACTGCCTGAGAGTCCCTTGTTGATGCAAGTGAAGCAAAGACGAGACTGAAAAGCCAATAATGGTACAGAACAGTGGGCTACAACTACTAAATGGGCTGCATGATATGGAAAAGTAGAGATGACAGCAAGGATCTGAAGGAACAAAGTAGCCAATAATAGCAAAAGAAAGGTCTTAGTAAAGCCACTTTTCTTCGAGGTTTGAGTTCTTCCACAGCAACACTATTTCCTCCCAAGAATCCCTATTTCTTCCTTCATTTACTTTGTCCTTCATTAGGTACCTCTGTCTTTCCTCCCTAGTGGGCAGGTGTCGTTCTGTGCTGTGGTTGGTTCTCTGCCACAGTTAAACAGTATGCCAGACAAAATTTAGGTCCCAAGTTTAACAGGAAATGCATTCCACACAAGCATAGCCAAATATATTAAGGAAGAAAGTTTTACTGCATGCAAAATAGAAGGTCATGTAAGTACCATTTACATTAATAGATTATGCAATCACTTAAAGTTGAGAAATACACAAACATGAAAATTCTATATATGTACATATATATATATTTAAAAAACAGAAGTGAGAGGAGAAAGTGGCGAAGGCATTCAAAGAATACTTGCAGAAGAGACCTGATTGTGATAGCAGAGCTGCAACACTGGCACCTAGGATGACTACTTCCTAAAGTGAAGGCAGAGGTGTAGGTACTGGCACAATACCCACTTCCATATGTGGAAAACATTACCATTCTTATACTGCGTATTCCTTATTTACTCCTTCTATTCATCAGCTACTTTCAAAAACCAACTACAATATTAATTAACATATGGTTATTTCATTCTGCCACCAGTTATAGACTTGCTTTGAACTGTTCAATGACACAAAGTGCAGCCAAGTCCCAAGACTTTATCCATTTGGTTATTCAGGAAAACTCCACTTTCTGCACTCCATGCGCAGAAACACTGAGAGATGCTGGTGTCTTGTATGACCATTTCAGCTCACTTAAGCGTCTCCAAATAAGTATCTCCCAGCCAGCTAATCAACAGATCTGCATCTATGCTCCACAGGAACTAAGATAAGAATGTCAATGGCCAGACTACAATTATCATTTTATCTGAATTAAATCTAACCTAATAGCTTTTTGCTCAGGGCCAAACTTTATTCCAGACACAAGATCTCTTTCTAAAACTCAGAATGAGGCTGAAGATTATGCTTAAAATAAAAGCTACCACAACATTTCATATAAATATTTCTACCCAATCCTTATAAATTTATATTCTGAAACCTGCTGAATGTATGCTTTTTAGATAGACCATCTGGCTTCAAGTCATTAAAGAAGAATTTATAGGGCAGCTTCTTACCAAAATCCTGATTCTTTGCTTTTAAATGATGCATTAAGTAAAGAAAGCATATATGACTTGATTGATTGAAAGCCTGGCTTGCTTAGTTGGTGTCCCTTAAATTCTGTGCAGTATTTTAAGCTTTTAAGTCAATTTGTATAAAAAAAATCCAGCTTGCCTTGATTACACAGAAATGCTATACTTAGTTACACGTTAATTGTAAAATACAATGATCAAGACTGAACAGACAAAAGGAGAGAAGTAGATAGAATACATAAAGCTAACCTTTGACAAGTGACTTACCACAGATGCACCCCTGCCAGTTTGTGTACTACCAAGCCAAGGCATATTGATAGGTGTGCCAGGATTACTATGAGTATAAGGAGTGGTTCCCTGAACATTTACCAGATCATCACGAGCATGTATAACTAGGAAATCATCAGCCCTATAAATGAAAGAAACATTTTAAATTAAGATTCCGAACAGCAACATTAAATACCGTGTTTTGTTACTCTGATTTATGCACAGTCAAGTGTGATACTGAAAACAAAGAATATATACCCTTTATTTTCTATTTCCGTATCATCATCAACCCAGGTATAGATTTGCGTAGCTAAAATTGCAGAAACATCCAGTTCTTGAATATCATGACTTGATGCTATTGCAATGCAGTTCCGATTTGCCTGAAAAAAATAACATGCAGAAAGACAGATGCAAAAGGAAATGGACTTACTTTATTTTTTTCTGGTTATGGCACTGTTGCTCACAAAAATACACACTTAATTTACAAACCCCAAACATTTACATCTACAAATGTATGTACATTTATACTTGACATTTCCCTTTTAAAACTTATTTGCATCTGGGATAGTACGAGACACTATTTGCATCTTATACCTCTCAACCAGCTCAAGTATCTCCTTGCTTTTCTCAGAGCATAAGCAACAGGCAACTATACTACAAGGCTTGCAATCAGGCTCCCCTCCTCCAGCTCTGAAGGCTGAACAGAACATGGCTGAACAGAGAAGGAAAGATTACTTCCTATTTGACAGAAAAGGACAAATACTCCTACACAAAAGGCTAAAGAAAAAGTAGAAGCCACCTCTCCCTTCCATCAATCCACTGCACAATAGAAAAAAGAAGACAATTTGTAGTAGAACCGTTTCTGAAAAGGTAATTTGACGTGCTTTAGAGAAGGGACTGCTAGAAGTTGTAGCTGCTAAAAACAGCAGGATGGCTGGCAAAACCTATCTCACCCAGTCACAACGGGACTGTGTATCAGGTGGAAGTACACAACAGTTAGATTATTCTACCTCCTTTATACTCACCTTATTGACTGCAAAAGCAGTAATGATATCAGACTCTTTATGGATTATTCTTGCCTTGCCACCTGGGTATCCCAAATCTGTTTCTATCTATATTTAAAAAGCAAAGCACAGTTAAATGCAAACTTCTGTGCAACACCACTTTTTACTGGAAGTACAGAGACCAAACAATGTTTTGCGTGAAATTTCTTTTTCCTTAATTTTAATTCTAAGAAAACTCAACAAACATAGCCTGCAACAATTATAGTAAACATGTTTTGTGTAATAATACAGCTTCCCATTGCCATGTTAAGATTACCACAGCAAGACAGACAGTGTAATTTGTCACAGAAGACCCAGTACTGTGTTCATTCTTCGGTTTTTCAGGGATGCTGAAAACCAGCAAGGCTACATGCAGCACACTGTTGATTGAAATTTTGAATCTTAATGTTTTGCTCTCAAAAAAGTTTGCTAAGTCTTTGATTGCTCTTTGCAAACACCTTTTGCCACAGAAACTCATGAAATAGTCGAAAAGAAGGTGCAAGCAAGCTCCTGCAGGAAAACTAATTTGAACTTTGTCAGTGTATTTTTCACAATTATTACAATTAAATAAATACGGAAACCACTACATTCCGGAACCACAAACCTTTTGCTATCACGTATCCTTTTTTTTTTGTTCTTAATGTGGTCTAATGTTGGATTTGAATATTGCCTACCATTTTGTATTTTAGAAATGCATCCAGGTACATGCCAGCACACAACAAAACTCTAAACTTTACCAGCACTGTAGCAGTCTTTTGAAAAATTAAAGAGCTCAGCACTGCTAGTATTAAATTGATAGGTTATAGACCCAGACTGTTGCAGTTGCAAAATAATTTTACAGTAAAAACAATAACACTACCAAACTAATGGTGATCTGTGGATTTAAACCTGAATTACAAATGTAATATTTAAATTAAAAAAAAAACCAAAGAATTATTTCAGAACTATTTCCAGCCTCATATCTTCAAATTTTTAAGTTTCTTTTCTTTAAGAGGTTTAAACAATATTTTACTTGAAAAACAGTAAGATTTTTCTGTTAAATAACTGCAAATGGTCTATTTCAAAATCTGAAAAAAAATAGCTGTTATAGACCAAGAAGAAGAATATCTTTTTAAACGTCAAAACAAAATTGATACTTCATTGATTTTATGTATATAAAACTGCAGAAAACTGCAGTGGCAAACAGATACAAAACCACAGTTTGTGTGTTGTGATGAGGAAACCTGCAGGAAATTAGAATTATTTCTTCCCCAGTTAGTTCCAATTACCTACTTGCTAATACTGCTTTATCACACAATTAATATTAGCAAGGTACCCCAAGGACACCTCAGAGAATTCACATTTCTGTCTTCACACTAGTTTTCTAAAGAAAGCTTGAAGAATATGGTATTCATTTGAATTTCTAGGCATAGCACTCTACTTTTTCAGTATGTCATACCAATCCTTCAAGACAGTTGCTAAAATACTGTTACATGGGTTGATGTGTCATCATCCTAAAGAAAGGCTCAGTGAAAGTTTTCAGCAGCAAAAACTCATATCATGCTAACAAACTGCTCTAAGTCCAGTTAGCCACCTTCATTTATAAGCAACTATTGTAGCCATCTCATACTGATCAAAGGCTCTCTATGTACTGAGTACCATAGCACTACTGAATTTTTGTCATTTGGGCAAATCTCAACTTCAGCTCTTCACTTGGCCAAGCTACAGAGTTTGGTAATACATACTGTTTGTACCTGGTTGCTTAATACAGCTAAGATAATTAAGTTTCAGATAAGAGCTGTAACAAGACCAGTTTAACTCAATCCCTTGCACATTTTAATTTTTTAATTTGTTTGCTATGTGAGCAAACCCTTTTTTTTTTTTTAAGTGAGATCAGCACCATTTAGAAAAAAAAATTCATAATGATGTACAGTCTAATAAATTTGAGGATTACTACTGTGTACCTTATTGATGATGTGCTCCTCCACCACGGAATTTTTCGTGGTTTCATTGTGCTCCTCTAATGACTTCACCAAGGAAAGAACAACCACAGAACAAAGCATAAAGATAAGACATAACATGCACAGTATCAAGGAAACCCTTAATTCCCTGCTGTTTACCCAAACATAGGACAACTTAAACAGAACAGCGTGTTTGCACACACATGCACATATTTCACAAAATAAGAATAATTAACAACTTCTAAACTCTGTTTTCAGTACAGAATACACTGATTTACCTATTCTGTACTGTAACAGCAGCTTGTCCATCGCAAAAGTCAAATTTCTTGAAAAATAAGCAATCTACACTGACATTTCATCAGCAACAAGATAGAAAATAAAGCCAACACACCTATGCTGTGTAAGGCTGTAAATGAGCCTACCTTGAAACATATAAAGAACATCTAAAATTTTCCAAAATACCTGTCCATACAGCATAGCAGCATGGCTGTGTTAACATTAAGATATGATCAAAAATGGTGCACTTTTAAAGACAAAAAGGAACAATTTTTCTTTTAACTGCACTCTGTAGAGAACACAATTAGCCAACATGACTCAAACATGCTAATATTCTAGTTGTGACAGGACAAGGGTTAGGTCATGCAGAACTCTCTGCTGCCACGGCTTTACTAGTCATGAATATTCTTTTTCCTGCATGTTTACTTTGTTCACATCTGCTTCTTTCTCCTCCATTTCTGCTACTCCACAGGTTTTTTTATAATACCAGCAATTCTTTCAAAATTAGGAGTAGGGGTAAGTAAAAAAAAATAAAGGACCAACTAAAAAAGGAGAAAAAAATCCAAAAGCTCATTACAAAACCACAATTTAAAAACATTTAGCTGCATTAGGAACTGGAATCCAGCTAGACACTGGGACAAACAATCAGGGACAGAAATAGTAACTGCTGTATGAGCATTTGTCTTATTAAAACTGAATCATAACATGATTGTTCTGGAAGCAGTGGATAAAAGCCAGGATGACTATGGCAGGGACAAACTAAAACTTTCACAACTTTGGCTCATTAGGTTACTGGTTTTAATCTTTGAAATGGTCCATTTTGTCATTCTTTTGAGGTAGCTTTTATACTGACCTTAAAGAAGAGACTGACTGTAGCAATATTGTGCTAGTTGTCATTTTACAGTCAAAGACTGATTATTTTTGTATTCTATGAAACAATGGACAAGTATTTTTTGTATGAAATACTGCAGATTTGGAGTCATAGCCAAGTACATTAACCATTCATGCACCAGAAGTAAACAAGCTAGCCAAGTAACTAAAGTAAAAGCTGACAGATTACCCTGCAGTATTTTTTGTATTTTACATACCATACCAGCCTCATTTAGGCATCGCTTCTTTGTAAAAATATTTCTGATGAAAGTTTCCTGGACTTCTTCCTGTTTGACCAAGTATTGCCAGAGCCTTTTCACAGACAGTGCAACATGACTGCTAGATCTACAGAACAAAGTTGAATAATTATTTACATCATGCTCCTACTTACACAAGAGTGCAGTATTTTATATTCTAATCAAACTACGGTCAGAAGAAATGCTGAAGCAGAACTACAGAGCTGCAGACAGTATACAAGACCTGTCTGAAAGCACTTCAATACCCTCTTCCTGAAAAACCTACACATGAGAGTGGGTGCAAAAGGAAGAAGAAAAGAGTATGTAGCATCTTCTCCTTCTATCCTGGGACAACTGAGAAAAATCTCTTCAAGAGATTACACAATGGTAAGAGCAGCACACACATGATTTATTAGTCCAGCTCATTCTTTACAAAATGAATCATTTCTGTTTAGTCCTAACGAGTGATCCTTTCACACGGACAATGAATGACTAACACTTCCTGCTAGGAACACATCATCAGCTGTATAACTTCTCTGAAACATCCATGACTTTTCAGCAACAGATTGGGAAGGATTGTAGAATCAGATCAGAATTCAAATCTTTATGCTTATTCCTAGAAATGGCACACTCAAGCAAAAATTATAAATATAGCTGCTTATGACAAGACAAAATCCATCAAACTGAACTGCTTTAAATCATAATTTAAAAATAATGCCAGACAGCAGATACATGTTAAGATGGTCCCTTTTAACCAACTCAAGTTACTGAAAGTGTGGCCATGATGAAACATTTTACAATAAAAAGCCAGATTTTCTGTATTCTGAAATCCACAAGTAACAGTAAGATTAAGGCAGAAATCTATTTTAAAAATGACACTTTAAGAGGCTGAGCACACTTTTCTGGCTGAACATGCAATTATGTTAAGTCACAACTATGCAAGTATTATAAATAATAAGTTTTTTTCTCGGATTTCAGGTAACAATACTGATAAGAATGTGAGGTAATTTTATTACCTCTAAAGGTGGGGCAATTATTCAATTCAGTGTCACTAATCCATAATTATCTCTGAAGGCAAATTTTTTGTTCTTTATTTTATTGTCAAGCATACTTTTTCCAGAGAGACTCAAAATCCACATGTTAACCTTAAGTAACAGAATTCTAAAAAATCAGAAACTGTGGTATGTTTTTCCTGCTCTTGCTTTGGACCAGAGATGCATGAAATATGACATGTACCCTCCATATTTCACATAGTTACTGAAGTTGCAATCTATCACGTGCACTAACAACCTAATGCTTTATTTATATCAAAGATATTACAGTAAGTGTATATAGGAATTAGACTCACCTGAAAGGAGTGTTTGTAGGCTCAAGTAAAGTTTTGTGGCGAAGCAACGCAGGACCAGCAGCGAGGGCATCTTCAGAAGCATGAACTGAAATATAATGCTGAGGTGGACCCCCATATATCTCAAGACGTCGGAGAAGAACTTGTTCCCAGCGCTGTAAAGTTTTCAAAACTGCATGGCATATCGGGGAGCTAACTGGAAGCTCTAGAAAGACAAGTAAACAATAATAAAACCCCTCCCCTTTCCATTACAACCTTGACAAAGATAATTTCAGCAGGTGAAGGCTGAAGTTTATTTCGAATATCTCCACAAGTTAAGCTTTATTCAAACCTTAAGTTAGTATTTGCAAGTATAAAAAGATGAACTGCTTTGTGCTATCATTGCTAAAAAAAGGAACAGATTTCTCCAATGCTGACATTGGAGAAATTTTATCATGGAACAGAACATCATGAAACAGATCCTCGTGGAAGCTGTCAAGGCATATGGCTGACACGCAGGTGATAAGAGAAAGTTGACACAGCTTCATAAATGGCAAACTGTGCTCAACTAATCTATTAGTGGCATTCCGTTGTGAACTGACTGCACTGGAGGGCAAGGGAAGAGCAACTATGTCTTCTACTTTTAACTTCTGTAAGGCCTCTGACTATGTCCCATATGTCTCTACCTCTCAACTGGAGGAAAAAGGATGGACCATTTGAGGGCTAAAGAACTGGTTGAATGACCTCAGCCAAAGAGTTACATTCAATGGTTCAACGTCCAAATGGTAATCAGTAACAAGTGGCATCCCTCAGGGATGCATGCTGGGATTGGTATTGTTCCATCTCTCCAATAGTGACACAGGCAGTGGTAGTGAGGGCAGCTGGTTTGCTGGAGGGAAGGAATGCCACCCACAGGGACCTTGGCAGGCCTGAGGAGTGGGCCCATGTGACCCTCACAAGCTTCAACAAGGACAAGTGCACCTGTGTCAGGGCAACCACCAGTACCAAAACTGAGTGGTGAATACATTGAGAGCAGCCCTGTGGAGAAGGATTTAGGGATACCACTGGATGAAAAATTGGGCGTGACCAATTTTGCATACTGGGCTGCATCAAAAGAAGGGTGGCCAGTAAGGCAAAGGAGGGAATTTGGCCCCTCTAATTTGTTCTTGTGACACTCTACCGGGGGCACCATATCCAGGTATGGAGCCTCCACTACAGGAATAACAGGGACCTGTGGAGGGGATCCAAAGAAGGGCCACAAAAACAGATCAGAGGGCTGAAACACCTCTCCTACGGAGACAGGCTGAGAGTGTTGGGGTGCTCATCCTGGACTGGAGAAGGCTCCAGGGACATAATATAGCAGACATTCAATATTTAAAGTAGACTTACAGGAAAAGACACAAAGAGACTTTTTACCAAGGCCTGTAGTGACAGGGCAAGGAGTAATGGTTTCACACCAAGCAAGCAGATTTAGACCAGATACAACAAAGACATTTTTTATGATGAGGGTGGTGAGACACTGGAACCAGTTGCCAGAGAAGTTGTGGATGCCCTAGACATGGGAGGTCATGTCAGATGAGGCTTTGAGCAACACCATCTACTGAAAGATGTCCCTGCCCACAATGTGGTGGGCTGGGCTGGACCTAGACGATCTTTAGAGGTGCCTTCCAAAACCAAACCATTCTATGATTCTATGAAACAAGGAGTAGGAACGATGTTACTTCAATTACAAAAAAATTATAGTGCTTCCACGAGAAAATAATACTGCAAACATTCTTACATGACTAACAAGCAAAGAAAACATAAGTATGTAGAAACTTCTGCTAACTACTGAGCATCCTTTCTCACCCATTCATCTTATCCACCCACCACGTCATTTCATAAATATACCTGTGATAAACAGTATCAGAACATTTATTCCCATATCACTGGAAAACTAAGAACTTCTGAACTAAAAGCTACAACATATATATATTATTCAACACATTACTGATTTTAAATGTGCTAATTAGGTATGAAGAGACAACTCTTCTGCTTATTACCTGAAAGATCATGTCCAGCCAAAGGGTAGAAAATCTTCAAATTGTGAAGTACCAGCTGAACCATTGCCAATCTCATCAGTGACCAACTAACAAGAAAGCACTAGTAAGTCATTTACTAATACGAAAATAATTTTCTCACTTATTCAATATTAGGTTTTAAATTTAGAGCTTCAAATCCTCATTGAAAACTACAAGCCATACTTTAGAATGTTATAGGTACTTTGAATTCAAAAGTCACTATATCACATACTAATAAAATGAATAAAATAATTACTGTGAAAAATTAACTACTACATCTAGGTAATGCACTGAAATATAAAGTAACTGGTATATTACCTCAACAATTAAAAACCAGAAATGCAAGTCTAGACATGGCAGAATATCTTGAATTCTAAAGAGTTATTTACCTGTAAGAATTTGAATTAGAATGCTCTTGATTACGTGAATTTGATCCAAACATATCTCCATCAATGTCTTCATCATCATCATCACTTTCCTGACTCTCTTCTGAATCATATTCCACTCTACTTTGTGATGGAAGAAAGGGCTAAAAATTTAAACAATATTCTCTAAGTGTCTTCTAGCCAACATCTCATTCTAAATTACCTTTTAAAAATTGAATCATTATAATGCTTAATGCTTTGTATAAAAAGCAGACATATCATCTGACTCAGTTTAGTAACATTTGGAGCTTGTACCTCATGAAAAGGGTAATTATCCATAAGCACTACATACTTTAACAGCTTAACTATTTTTTACATTACTGAAATCCTAATGGTGAAAATGAAAACGCTGTTTTTCAATTCTTATTTTATTTTCATGCCAGATATATTAAACCAGATGGGGACTCACAAGCTTATCAGAGAAAAGCCAAAACCATCAGGGTGTATTCTTTTCAGTCCTTCCAAGAGTTCAGAGAAATCCTATCCTCTCCCAACAGTGCTCAATATTTACAATCAGCCCATTATCAGTGCTTCACTGTGCTATTCAGTATTTGCCATTTCTTTTTTGTCCTTGCTCCTAAAATACACTTACCTAATTTATTTTGCTTATGTAGATAACATTTAATATAGAAATGTGCATACAACTCCTCAGAAGGATGTAACTTTCTACAAAGAAAGATCTGACACAACGGACTTAACAAGGCAACATAATTTGATTTCCAGTAGGTATGCACATGCATTTCACCCAGCTGAAATAGCTGATAAAATGCTTCTCACATTTCCTTGTTCCCCTAACTAGCTAACCCACAATTATCTACACATTTGTACTCTGCAATTATAAAAACCAACACAATTTGTTCATACCATTATGTGAAAACAAATTAATTGAATAACAACAGTTTTCAAGAAAGCTGTTTCAAAAATATGAACAGGCAGCCTTTTAGAAAAAGCTAAACATAAGCAAGAAAAACAAGCAGATTCTATCACATCAGTACCTAGAATAATGACTAAGAAGAGAAAAACTAGCAATCCAGAAGTGACAGAAAACACTTAATTGTCAAAACAGCAAAAAATTACCTTTGCAATGAAATAATCCCAGATGCTAAGCTCAGGAGGGATAAATCTTTCTTTGTAAGAAGATGATTGCTGGTCTACCAATGGCAATGCAGGCAACTGAGAACTCTCTTTTGGAGAGGTTTTTGATGAAAGCCTGTAAGGTTTTTGCTGCTTGTCTCCATCATCTATGGGAGAAGAAAATACAGTATGTTGCTTTAAACCATCTGCTTTATCTCCTGATTGCTTTTAATAAAGGGATTCATAATAAAAAGCAAAAATTTTCAACATTACAAGTTTTCAGAATTTTATCTTAGCATTTCTGTAACAATTAAACATAGAGAATGTAAACCCTCAAATACATGAAACTAATATGCAACTAGAACTCCAGAATGTAAAAACTCCCTGCACAAATAATACACCCATAACTTCATTAGAAGCTCTCTTCTTACAAAGGTGACAAATACTATTACTCAAACAATGATCTTGCAAAACTAAATTACTAAGAACTACTGAATACTGATTATAATTGCTTTTAAGACAAGCCAGGAGTCTTGTTTTTCAGAATATATATTGCAAATATGTAAGCTTGCCATTCCTACTCCAACTTTTAACTCCATGTCTCCTTCTAGTGGAGATCTGTATTTTTTCTAAACGGTACAATTCTGCTAAATCGCTATGCCCTGACAATACATTTCTCCAGCAAATATAAAAGATCACATTTTAACTAATACAATATAATATACACCTTATTAAACAGGGAATCATTTGCAATAACACTCTAAATCCCAGGAGTAGAGAGGTCCCCTAACTTGTCCCAACATTGACTTTTTTCCAACTAAGAAGAGCCAATGGAAGATTTGACTTACATTCTTGATTATTACAGTACTCAAGGAAATAGTTTATCCAAGCTTTCAAGAATATCTTAACACAGTTGTATCACCTGATATCCTGAAATAATTCTGGATCTTGTTAGGATCATATTCCAATACAGCCTTTCTATTAGTAGAGGGGAATGACACCAATTGTCACTGTCCCTGAGCAGTAAGGCAGTGTTCTGACTCTCCAAAACACAGCAGAAGTGAAAGCAACAAAGGAGAAAAAAAATTTTATTTGGAGATTTGTTGGCCATCTTTCTTAACAGACAAAATGGACTTGAATCAATTTCCTACTTGATTGTAAAACGTGGGGGTTGTGTTTGGGGTTTTTTCTTATTGTTCGGTTCGGGTTTTTTTTTTAGATTTTTTTATTCAATTTTCAACTAGATACATGTAATGTACAGAGATCAGTTTCTACAGCAGAAGAGTCAAGACTTAGGTAAAACAAAGGAAGATAAAATATGAAGATAAAAAGGAACCTCATTTTTTTTGAACCTCATTTTGGAGTCCACAGAACTTCAAACACCTATTTAACTGAATCAGTTTTCTTAAGCAGAGGAGAGTATGGGTTGCCTTATGATCCAACAGCAGCAGTAAGTAGGAGCCACGAAAACAATTCTGTAGGCTTAAAGAGCTCACCTGGGGAATAGATACCCCTGTCACTGAGTTCAAGCATCAACATGTTGGGCCAGACTGGTTGCAAGGATGAACTAATATGAACATCACTAATACTACAGATTCCTTATTGTTTCAACTCTCCTATTCCCTTCTGCTACCAAGGGCCCACAAAACTAATAACCACTGAAGCTTCCAAAATCACCTTCTTTAAATAATGCTGGGGATGGTAAAAGAAGAGCTAGCACACCTATATGCTCCTGGAGTAAACTACCCCAAAGAAGTATTTCCTATACCCTTATTTTTTTAATGTTTTATCCACAGGAAACTTTCTGAGTCTTGATAGGTGCCTGAAAGACTATGTCCTTTAAAACTTTCATGGGTATTCCAATCACTCGAAAACAGAAGGTCTAACACTCTGAACATGAGAAAAACAGTGGTAATTTACAAACAGGTATTTCGAAATATAAGATTTAGTTGCTCATAACACATACTGAGCCAACTGTAAGATTTTTAACTCTGAGCCATGTAAGATTTAAATGCACGGTTTTTAAAAAAAACTTCCAGGTTTTTTATACCTCACCATTTTTTATTTGTTTTCTTCAAATAGACAAATTATCTGTACTCACACTACTTGATGGATTTGTTCATTATTTCTGGTCATTTCTGGACCAGGATTAAAGATATTATTCCAAGATTCAGAAAGATTTTTGACCACGTATGAAGATGAGCATTATCATCTCAAGCAGCTGAACTACTGTGCTGGTTTCAGCTGGGGAAGAGTTAATTTTCTTCACAAGTGGCTGTCGTGAGGCTGTGTTTTGGATTTGTGCTGAACACAGGACTGATAACACAGAGATGTGTTTGTTATTGCTGAGCAGGGCTTACACAGAGCCAAGGCCTTTGCTGCTGTTTTTGATTCCACAGTGGTGAGGGGGAGTTGGGGATCCATGGGAGGTTGGGAGGAGACACAGCTGGGACAGGTGACCCCAACTGACCAAAGGGATACTCCAGACCATGTGGCATTGTGCTCAGTACATAAAGAGGGGGAAAGCAGGAGGAAGGGGGGACATTTGGAGGGATTGTGTTTGTATTCCCAAGTCACCATTGTACATGATGGGGCCCTGCTCTCCTGGAGATGGCTGAACACCTGCCTGTCCGTGGGAAGCAGTGAATTCATTCCTTCAATTGCTTTGTTTGCATGCACAGCTTTTGCTTGTGCCATTCAATTGTCTTGATCTCAACACATGAGTTTTTCCTCTATCTTTTACCCTTCCCATTTTCTACCTGGTTCCACCAGTGGGGGAATGAGTGAGCAGCTGCCTGGGGCTTGGCTTATAGCTGGGGTTAAACCACAACAGCTACAAAATAATTTCTATATGGAATATAAAAAAAACCAAAAACATCTCATCTTTCATCTTAAAACAGGAATATCATAACACTATGTGTTGCACTACAGTACTGTATCATAATTTACTTTTTTTTCCTGTTAGGGATAGTATTTGAAATCCACTTACCTCTACTAAAAGTTAAAACCACAATAACTGCAGTACAATGCATTTTCACTTCATTATTTAAAATTTATCAGTTAAGAAAGAGCATGCACATGCATCACTATGAATTTTTAGCAACTGCTTAAAAAAAAAAATTCACTAGGCATGAAATAAGGAGCAAGTGTTGCATGATACAGAAATGAGCAAGTATATGCCTGCAGGTTGTTTTTCTAAGCAGAATTCAAAAACCAAGTATTTTACTTTAAAAAAGTACTTCATTCCTTTCTGTTGGATCACTCTTTGTATTTTTAAGAATACTGCAGGCTGGCCATTGGAAAAAAAATCAGTATTTAAGGCAAATGAAAGAAAAACCACCTAAGTGGTTTGAAAAACACACTACTAATATAAATTTCTTTTTATACATTATAAAAGAAATTAAATACATTAAAAATTAATTAAAATTCTGACTGTCATTTGGGATTTCAAATTACCACCTACATGCACTTTCAAATTGCTCATATATTTCTAGTTAAAACTCTTTTACTTTTTTTTTTTTGAAGCATTTATCTTTTCTCCCATTTTACTTATAAGACAAGTGTGAAATTTATGTTTTTTCCCAAGAATATTGGACTATTTCAGGCAAGGAAAATCCTTTAACTTCTGCCAGCTTCCAAGACATGCAATGATAATCAAAAGATCTTTTCCTCCCTTCCACCCTCCCAGGAAGACCTAAAAGGCTTATTTCTTTCAGCTTCCCTTCATTTGCTCTTGCAGCATGGAATAACTGAATATATGAAATGCATCTATGGATTTCTAACTGTTAAAGTAAAGGTCAAATTCTTCCACAAGAACCTTCTGGATGACAGAGAACTTACCATCTCTATACAGACTTAAATTATAAAACACTTTTCTAAGGTAGTTTTCAAGATAAATACGGTAAATATGATTCTGAAAAAATCTACTATAATCAACAACAAGGTTCTTTTTCAGAGGATAACTGCCTCTTGGAAAACAAAACATCATGTGCTAGTTCTGTTTGCCAAAATCATTTGCTGCAACTGCAAAAACAAGAAACATGACTGAAAGTATAGTGCTCTGAAAAGCATCCAAACTGCTATGTTTTGTCTGATCTTTACATGACAGAGGCACTAAAACAGATTTTTCGTAAGAAACTAATTCCTAACAGAGGTTAGGAATTTATAAGACTACCAGATACTGGTTTTTGGTTCCTGTTTTCACAGTTTCAGTCTAAGACAAAGATCATATTTATTTAAGTGAAATTTTGTATTCAAAACTACTACATAACTTTATTGACCGATACTGTACATAGTGTTATGATCTCTTAAAATAAGTTTCAAACCTGGAGATCAACACCCACATGCAGATATGTACTAAAGGACTGGAGGGGAGGCAAGAAGGACAAGACATGTATAGTCTTATTGTATTAGAATTATTAGTGTTCAGAACTTTTAGCTTTTGATCTACATTTGAGAGTGGAAACATTTCACAAAAATCTAAAAGTAAACATAAGGGAAAAGAGTCTAGTTAAGCATTACCAAATGGTAAGCTATAGAAAAGACCTAAATAACATTATGGAAGAATACGGCATAGTTGACTGGAACAAGCGTTCCAGTCACTTCTCAGTATTTGCTTCCGGTGTCAGAAACAGTAAAGGCACAAAAATATAGCTGATTTTAATCCTAATCCCTCTGCTTCACTGGAAGTCTGGGGGTTTTCTTTCTTCACCCACCATTTTTTTTTTTAATGTGACAGAGAAAAGATTTTTGGAGAAACACCTTTCCCTCAAATTTGCTTTACATAAACATACATTAAAAACAAATAATAACCCACTGAATCCTAGAATTACATAGGTTGAAAGACAGCTGGTCCAACCCCTTGCTCAGAACAGGGCTGACTTAATTGATGGCCTACTTTGATCAAGTTTTTGAGTAACTCCAAAGACAGAGACTCCACAACCCCTCTAGGCCCCTTTCTAGTGATTATCCCTAAAAACTAGTATTTTAAAATGTCCCTTCTTTCCTTAAATTTTTAGTTTGAGCTTCTAGATTCTTCCAGCAACAGTTTTATTAAACCTACGATCAGACAGCTAGCACTCCTTCTTCAGAAAAACATGCAGCAGATAGGCTATATTTAGTATACATTTCAGAACACACTTCTTTGTAAAAATAATAATCATTTTAAGCCAGTGGTAAGCCATTAACACAGCTTAGTATACAGTTACCAACACCTAGTTAGCAGAATTGCCAACAAAAGCCAGTTATGGCTTCCAACAATTCTGTAACAGCAAACATAATTACCTAACCAAAGTGATAAAAGAGAAATATTTATTTAATACCACAGAGAAAGATAATCAGATCTAGCGTAAGAGCTCACTTTTGATTATAGATCTCTACTCTGAAAACACTTTCCTAGAAGTCTGATGAAGATATTTTAACAGACCACATTTACAGTTTTCCTTAAATGCAAGGTAAGACATTTTGACATGTAACATACATCTAACATAAATAATAAAAATTTTAAAAAATATATAAAGTTCCATTTTATCTCTCTACATATATTTTCAGATGTGATTTAGAAAGTCATCACAGCTTAAGTAAATTTTTTCTTTACAAAATCTTCCTTTAAAAAACTTGGATAATGGTAGCAGTTCTGCTCTTGGTTTTATAGAAGTCCAACTAAATTAAAAAGCACATAACTGTACCAAAATAAAAGCATTACAGGAATTCATTCTGGACCTGAGGATAATTTATCATTACCTGAATTTAAAACTTGGAGGTTGTTTGCTTTTCTAAAGGGTTCTTAGAATATCAAATTTGAATATCAACAAGACACCTTTCATTTGTAATGTCTGGAATGAACACTTTGAAATCCACATGCATAATAATGCTTCTATTCAAAAAGCAAAACAAGCAGCTCTCCAACAAAGAGATGAAACACTTCTGATCTTTTCAAACCATGGTCAAAGTAACTATATAAGTAATATTGATTTCAAATGAAGAGCCATAAGAATATGACAGCACTGACAATTTTCTTTTTCAAAAACGCCCAATTCACGTGCTTCCTTAATTACAAAATTTTACTTTAAATTTTGATGTCATGGCTTGCAAACAGAAGTTTTTCTGTCTTTCTGCATATGCAAAAAAAAAAAAAACCACACATAGCAAACTGCATGTAGAGGCCTAGTACTAAATCTAGGATCTTGCCTGAAGGTTTGGTAGGACTATGAGTACTGAAGGAGGTAAGGGATTTGGAAAACCCCACGCATTCCATGGAGAGCACTACTACCTGATGTGGGCTAGGCATTGGGAAGTGCCTACCTGTCAAAGAGAGAAAACATACTGTATTTGTAAAATGGGAATATATTCCAGTTATGAGAGAACTGGAAAGCTTTAAAATAAACATAAAAAACTAGGCTGTAATAGTACTGGAAACTCTCTAAGATCAACTTAGCTCCCTCATCTTAGAGCAGCTACTTGGAAACCTTATTTCAGTAGCTTTCACTTCTGCTTCACTATTCTCTTCTACCCAGTATCTATACCAATAATTTCAGATCTTCATTTTTCTATGCAACTCCAAAACTATATTGAATTCTCACTGAACACAAACTACGTAAAGTAATTAAGCTTTCAGCAGTCATATAATTTTCTTAAAAAATCGGTAAGACAAATATAAGTAAAACAAGAGAACTGACCAGTTTTTGTCTTTAATTGCTGTTGTCCTCTGCTGGGCGTATGAGCTCCTCCTCCAAAGACAGCAGACCACATTTTGTTGTTAAGTGGATGAGCCATAATTCTATACAGCTCATTGCTAGAATGTGTTGCAAGGCCATGGACGAACAGACTGAGATAGACTGCAGTTAGAATTTCACAAAGTAGAACAGTGAGACCTGGCTGGGCTTCCTCACCAGCAGAATTCAAGAGACGTATTAGAGCTGTCATTCCTGTTTATATAAAATAAACATATTCTTTAAGAAAGCACATATGTGTGTGCAAACATACTCCAGATTATCATGGGTATTTTGTCTGGCAACCTCTGTTACTCAGTAGTTTCTAGTGTAGAAGAATTCTAGGCTCTAGACATTGAAATCTAAGTTGAAAACTCCAGGAGAAAGACGCATGCTCTTTATTTTTAAGAATTTATTCATTTTTTAGCTTCACATTTCAGACTAATGGTTAAAGAAATGTATAACAATTTTTCAATTATTATAACTACATTATAATCCTGTAAATTGAAATTCTATCTTCTCACTTTACAGTGGTAAAACCATTTCAAAACCATGGGCATCAACTTGCACTACATTGTCTGGCAAGTGTTTTTCCACCCAAGTATTAAACACCTTGTAGTGTTTTTATGTTCCCACAAAAGGGTGTAGTTTCAGATGTGGCTTCAGCTGTGTCACTCTGTGCACACAAGTGAAAATACAAACAGTGGTGGGCCAAAGAATTCTGCTTTTTGTCATGCTTTCCAATTTGCACATACAGAATGTAAATCTATTAAAAAATAGAAAAATCAGTTCAAGGTGATGTTACTCATGAGAACAACTGCTAACAATTCCTTGCCCCACTAATAGAAATTTAACTCTGTGACTAATTAAATAAAAAGAGAACAAATGACAATCTGGTTTCTCTCTAAAATCTCTAGATTCAGTGACAATGTTCGGCAGAAAAGAAAAAATGGCATAGTATCAAACACAAAGACTGCTTGAGGCTATCCAGGAAGATTTTTAAAGGAAAATTTTCTGATTTAAAGAACAAATCTCATAATACGTAAGCATATTTCTTGGCTATGCTTACATTAAAGTTAGTGCTGTAAACTGAAGCTCATTTCTAGATCTATTACATTGATAACACTCCCTCTAATGTAGCTCCCTAGTGTAGTTTCACCAGCATAGATTTTCAGCACACTTTAATACTACCTGAAATCCGTCATGAATTTTAGAGCTACAGAAAAACATGATTTATTATAAATGTCTCATTTTTAATAGTTTCAAGTTAGTTCAAAAGTTGTCCATAAGGTAAAATAATTCTTAGTTGGAGCACAAACTAAGCGAGCCTTCCCAGTCCTTCTTGGGAGTAAGGAAGTACAATACTGGCTCCAGGAGGAGCAAGTAGAGCACAGTACATGACTTTACCCTACTTCCCGTTTAGCTGCTCTTTACTAGATCCAGCACTAACATTTTTAAGTTAAAGAAAGCAATATAAGCCAACTCGACTTAGTGAATAATCAGAAGCACTAACTTAGAGGATCTGAAAAAAAAAACCCCCCAACATTTTAATCAAATAACTCAATTTTACCACAAGCTATTACAAATACTACTAGAAAGTCCAGAGCATAGCCGCATGCTCTTACAGATAACTCAGTTTTCCTCAAGAGGAAAGAAACAAATCAAGTCTAGATACCTGGCCACTGAGCAGGTGATGTGTTAGGAGTCACTGTTTCTTCTAAGCTTGTTGCTCTTAAAGAATGATGCTGAGTTAACAGGACTGTCTGATACACTGTCCCAGTGAACTGATTTGCTTGAAATGAGCTGTGAAACAGAAAAGCAGGAAATTATTTTAAAAAGTTATGTTTACAGCTATTCAAGTGATAGCACTTTCTACAGGTAGGCAAGTGTCAGTACTGCCTTCTGGTGCCCTATTATCATGACTGCAATGAGACAGTTGTCTAAAAATCACTTTTCATAGACCTTACCTGTAGTTGTGGCCATCACAGAGACATTGGTAGATGCAAGCAGAGAGCGACGCTGCTAAGGTATGCATGACATATATCTGTAAGAAAAAGTTTTACAGAACATATTGCACCCCAAGTGACCTGTGGTTAGTATCACAGCCTTTCACTCTGCATACAGATTTGTAACAAGCACTGGACATGGAAGGTGTAAGCACTTATGCACTTAGAAAGCTACCTTTCTCTTCAGAATTTATATCAGACAAATCAGTTCACTTTGCAATTAAAAGGATGGGGGAAAACTCACCCCATCATTACATAAGCACAGATCAGCTCTATCCGAAATGTTTTCAGCTAATAAACAGCAACTTATTGAGCCTGTATACAACAGTCCTAAGTAATTACACCCTAAGACAGTGGCAGTTTGCTGGCTCAGAATACAAAGACTTTTTTCAGAATGAAAACTATAATGCAGCTTAGTTTTTGACCAACTCTTGTGCAGCTCTTAGACACACACTCAGTTTACTCAGTATCACACCCATCAGTATTTTTAACATAGCTGAAACTTTTTTCTTAATGTATCACAAAACACACTTAGGTAAAAAGCTAGAGAATCTCTTGATCAAAAAGGTTCCACTAAAACAAAAGCAGTTTATTATATTTGGGTTTTTGTTACCTCTAAAACAAAGCTAACTAGGAACTAAACAATCTTTCAGTGTTCTCTAGAAATCCCTAGTCAAAGCAGATATGATTTGGGACTTAACACATACAAAACTTCAGGAAAGACTAAATTATTTCCAGTCAAAGGTTAAATACAGGAGAAATCTAACAGAAATTATTTTTAAAAACTACTATACAAACACATATACTGTGTCATAAAAAAGTCTGGATTTATTGAGCTTTGCTGACAACCAGTTTTTATACTTCAACATTTAATTTTACTTAGGTTTAAGAATGAAATCCAGAATTTGCCATTAACATAACAGAAGCAATGATCATATTGTCATATAGAAAGCTATGATGCTGATGATGTACTACAACATGTTTTCCACAATAATGTCCTCTTGGACAAATATCCAGTTCTGAGAGAGGCCAATCTACAACAGCTTGTTGGACCAGATGCTCAACACCTCAACAAGTGATGATCAGTGCCCAGCTCAAGAGAAGTACTACAGAAAATGTTTATCTTCCATGGTTTTATTATTTATCACAGATAGGCACAGCACAAAGTTTTCATGCTGTCAGAAAAAAACCTGTGACTTCAGCAAACTAGATAATAACAACAACAAAACAACTGTAAAAAAATACATACCTTGCTGTTCTGAGTATCTGGATGAGGTGGTGAATCAAGGTTTATTATAGCATGTAATATATCATGAGTTAAATTGCCAAGATGTAGCAATGGATCAGCCACCACTGTTTTGGCACTAGCTGTGCAAGCAAATAGGAGAGGTATGGAGCTTTGCTCGGGTGGAGGGCTGGAAGGTATCTGTACAGACTGCTCCTAAAAACAAGCAAGAAACACATACACAAAGCAATAGTACACGTTCTTTAAGGGAACGTAAGAACTTTTGAAAGACGGAAAAGGATTCTAAAAAACAACAACAAAAATAAGCAATGTACAAAAAAATAACCTGTTAAAAACAGATTTAGATTTATTAAAAAAAGAGGTATATGCTACAGCAGGAAAACATCAAAAATATTACAAAATACTTTCAAATAAATCTACAAACCTGAAGCAGAGAAAACACAACCCAAGCTCCCCCACATACCTGCTGAGATTCCTGCAACAGCAGAATCAATTCCATTCTGACAGATGCCAAGCCTCCACCATGTGAGCCGTGAAGTATACAGTAACTAAGGAACATTCTTAGGAGTGACTGGTATTTCAAAAGCCATTGATGTCTTTTCTGAAAGTCTTCTTTCTGTAGCATAGTTTTTTGCTGGTCAGCTAAGTCTTCAGTGTTTTCATGTAATGTAGCTTCCTCTGGCATCCCTCGAATTCCTGACTGTATCTCTTCTACTTCGACACCATAATCACAGGTCTTCTGAAGAGCTACCACTTCTCTCTCAAGCCACTGGTAAAGCTGATACCGCAACTTTCCACCGTCTACTTCATAGCCAGTGGACAGCGTACGAAGCTCCACAGTAAGGATTTTCAGGCATGCTCTAAACTTCAGCTGTGCTGAAAGGACATCTTCTGACGGACTTAGAATATCTTTGTCATCAACTACACTAAAAGATTCTGTGTAGCTAGAACTTGTTTCATGTAATTTTTCAGTTTTCTTCGGAGGTTTTAGCTCTTTCATTACCAGAGAAGAATCTTCACTCTCATCATTTTCATCACTGTCTGACTGGAGTTGCAATTGTTCATCTTGGAATAGAGCACTTGGCTGGCTCCAATCGAAGGAAAGAGTGGAACTTGAATGTTTTTCTGATGAACAATCTGAAGATGAACCTAGACCATTGAATACTGGCTGTGACCAATCAATACTGGAAGCTTGATCTTTTGTTTCAAACTCTTTAACTGGAGAATATGGTGAGAAATCTTTGCCAGTATCCATTAAACTAGGGGATTTAGAGAATGACTTTGACCTTTTGACAACTTTGGGCATCTTTGATAATACTTCTAAAGCCAACATAGGACAACCAGCTTTTAGATGAGCATATGCAGTGGTGAAAAACAGACGTCTTTCACCTAGGTTGATTTTGTCAGCTAATCCATTTTCTACTGTTAGGCAAATGTGTGTAGAAGATGTATCAGAAGAGCCAAAATGACGCCTCAGCAAGAGAGGATGTGTTCTTAAGTAGTTATAGAAGTTAAACACAGCAGGGTTGCAATTTGATGAGCCATCTCCTTCATCTGAAAAGATACGGCAGCATGAGAAAAATCTACCATTCTATATGAAATAACCAATTTGCAAAGTCCTAAATTCATCAGAAGGCTTCTAGGTCTTAATATCAATTCTATTGTCTACTTCATATATTCATTCTATTGTTTACTTCACTGCACCCTCCTCTGCATCTTTATCATTTCAATATCTCAGTGGAGAGGACATTGCCAAATCTACTAAAAAGAAGCAGGGTGGGGCAGCAGGCAAGACTTTTTAAATTAAAACAGCTGCCATTTCTTTTCCTTGTAGTCAGGCCAGTTTTACTGCAGTCAAACAAGACTGCTTTTCTGTTCATTTTAGATTACTGAAGTCTCCATCTTCCATCTCTGTACAACAATAAGATGTTCTGTCCTACAGATTTTTACCTAAAGTCTTTTTTAAAAAATTTGGATTAGTATTTTTTATTTTGTCTACATCTTAAAAGAAATGCAACTTACAATAAAACTAGGAAATCCATAACATTTATGCATAGTGGTAGCAGTATTACATACAAATAAATGAATTACACAACAGTGCAACACCTAGTCATCTTATTTTTATGTCCACAAGAAGAAAAACTCTGAAGAGACATGAGCATCAGCATAGGATGATTCACACAGATTTCAAAGGGTTCAGGATAGCTGAAATAAACCCTTACTCTCTCCTCTATCAGGAGTTATGGCACAACTGATGATAGTTAACAGAGAGAGATACAAGAAAAAGCACCTTCTAGGTAAGAAAATAAAGCAAGACACCACAAACAAGCCAATGAACTGACCACAGAAGAATTAGCAACACTTTAAACTTATTTTACGCAGAAACATGGGACCAAGATAGAAACAACCAAACATTCTATTCCTCATTTGCTCAAAATCATCCTGAGGCATGTAACTTCTACTGAAATCAGTTTCACAAATTAGTTATCCAGTTCTAAGCATCTGAGCCTTCATTTATTCCCTTCCAACTTCTCTCAGCAGCCAGGACTGAAATCACCTAACTACCAAGGACGTGAAGCATTTAAATTCAATGAAAACACTAACTTTAGGAAACAATACAGTTGATTCTCAGAAGGCCTATAAAGCCAGCAAATGAAAATAGAAATCAATTGCTCTAGAAGACTTACGTGCTGTTTCAGGATGCACATAGGCCTCCTTGTACCATTGTAAGTATCAAAATCTTTCTGTTGGCAGTTTATTACTGTAGTCAACTGTTTTTACCAAGGACTAAAAGCTACAGAACACCATATCTTCCAGACTCCCCTACGGAACTGGGGAATCAGAAATTTTGTCTTAGGCTGTGATGGAGTCAAACTAATTTAAGTTTAATTTGTCTCTTTAAACTGCTTCTGGAAAAACAGTAGCATTACTGCAGGGTCATTCCATTTTCCAGATACTCACATGCTTAAAGGACAAAGTATGCATTCATGGGATAAAGGATAATAACAATGCAGTAAGTAAGTAATATTAAAGTCCACATACATTGCTGCAGCAAGCTAATTACTAACAATGCTAAGGAACTGTGTGGTACCTGGTTTTGTTCAGATGACACTTTAAGAAATGGTGGCTTAAATGAACATGTTGTTAAAAACAAGCTAACAGGCCAAATACTTGTATTCTTACCTCCTTCTTCAACAGAATGTTTAATTAAAGTGTCAAGAGCCTTGCTATAATCTTCCAAAATCCAGTATGCCATACTTCGCAGAAAAGGGTCACAGTGTATGTTTCCCGAGCTCTCTTTTCCAGTAGACACACTTCCCAAAACTCTCTTCTGCAGTACAGATTTGTAAGTACTAGACACTTCAAACTCTGATTCATAAAGTCTTGATATTACAAGAGCCAACTGAATGTCATGCAGTTTTTCAAGGCAGACCTAATTGAAAGTAAGCACATTCAAATGACCAAACTTTGTAATTTCTCCTCGGTTTAAAATGATTGCAGGGCAGGAAGTGAAATAAATCTGCTCAGATTAAAGTAAATTGGTCTATCAACTTCATAAAAAGTGAGCAGGAACGATGCAGAACAGATGTAGCTAACTATTACATGCAAGATCTGATTTGCATTTCTGCAGTTTAAGTAAGGCATGACAATAGATCTTTGAAATTGACTGGCTTCGATAGATCATTGTCAATGTGCACATGCCCCCTCTTACCTCTTGATTCTGGTTGTTTTAGCTACAAAGCTTTAAAGAACAAATCCTTCACTATCAAATACATGAATTTCCTCACAATTTTGCAAGTCAAACAGACCCAGGAAATAATTTTTGTTTGCTTTGATTTTTGTAAAGGGATTCTAGGAGCTAATCCACATCACTGCCAAAACACCAGGTCTGGAACTTCCTAATGAGAAACTATGCTGTCTTCATATAGGACTGGGTAGACAATCTGAAAGGAAGCCAATGGTAGGTAGGCCACTTAGTACTAGAGCAGAGAAATTATCCATGTTACTTTTCAGTATCATTAATATGACAGCTAAAAAGGAATCAGAACGTAAAGATGAAGGTTTTGTATTTGTCATTAATTTGGGGTGGGAAAGAAGAGCACAAATTAAAAGCATAAGAAGCTTCAGGGGTCATACTAATGCAAAATGCAAACCACATTCAGTGTATTTGTACATGTGGGACAATGTAACAGTCTTAAACATAAAAAATTTTATTACCTCCACTGCATCTTTTAAGTGTCCTGCCAATAAGAAAAATGCTGCAGAATGTTCAAAACGCTGTTTGCCAAGCAAAGAAAAAGCATTCTTTAATGCTGCTTTACGCCATCTGTCCTCAGTGAAGTTGTTTCCAAAAAACTGTGTCATTTTAGTATCTTTTTGGGACCTGCATATTGAACATAATTGATAAAAACATTTTACATTTTATTAGATGCACTATGGTTCTTCATTTCCTCAGATGTCAGTATAATTTTACATAGATCTCACATTAAGAAATGCAGAGTCTCTCACCACACTGGGAGTTAAGAAGGCTACATATTTAAAAATAGCAGAAAATTCAGTAAATACAAAACCTAGTAGTTTCAAATTATCTGATACAAGTACAGAAAATCTCATTTTTCTTAAGGTGAGCTCTTAAGTGACAATGCAAATTAGTTTTCAAAAAGTTTGCAACACTGAATGCTGTATTATGAAACATAAGTTAGAAAGACATAATTCAGTCCCCTGAACTTAAGGTAAAATTTTTAACAGCAAAAGATAAGCATGACATTTCACACACTACACTGCTATTCCTCAAAAGTAAATCAGAATAAAGCAGTAATTGAAATTACACGAGATTTGAGACTAAAACTTGAAGCATCTACCTTCAGAAACAGCAACTAAATTCATTCAGTATATATAAGAAGGTTAGAAATTCCTCATTCAAGGTAATGACTGGTTTAGAAATCAAACCTCAGCTTTCAATCAGAATATTTCTGCTTCCTTTGGATTACCATCACAGTCAACTTCTTCCCCCAAATTATACTAGACAGTGTGGAATTCCATGTAAGAGCTTGAATACCTGTACAATCCCCAGATAACAGCCTTCTTCTTCATTGCAAGGTAAAAAATGGCTGCGTCAAGAGGATCATTGTTTCGCTGGAAAGCTGCTTTAGCCACCTGTGAAGACAGTTCAGAAGCAAAAAAAAACCAACCACAGTTTAAGTTAATCTTAAACGAGATTCTTGTTGCTTCTGGCATCCTATACCCCATAGTACTCTGAAATTCTCTTTAATACAGGATCCCTCCTCTCATTATGAGTCTGATGTAAGAACATGTGAAGACACAACAGCCCCTTTGATATCACGTAGCTCATGCTCTTCCAGTTCTAGAAGTTTTTTTGCAGATCAAATGGGAATCCCTATATCTAAAATCAGTTTCTAATATCATAACAAAATTAATTTGCTAGTTGCTCTGGTAATCAAAGAACAGATGGAGTCTTGAAAAACTGAGGACCAGTTTTTCAAGAGGCTGGGACCAGTCACAACAGGAGAAAAATTGTTTATAGGTTACTTTTGGAGGTTGGAAAGGAAAAAGGGTAAGTGGCAGCAAGAATAGTTCAAGACCCATGTAAGATAACCTTAAACTCAGGCCCAGAATACCTGGAATTTTTTTAATGCAAGGCAGTTAAGTTTCATAAAGTGATGATTAATTACTGAAGATTTAAAAGTAAAAGTAGAGACATGCATTTTACCACTTCGTGCTTTGTAGTCAAAGTATCTTGTGCATGTCATTTTCTAGCTCAACACACTTGGCTTTTCCAAGAGCTTAAAACAAGTGATAATGAGGTTAGGCTTATTGCCACATTTATGATGATTAAAATATTTAATATAAAAACCCAACAAAATTCTCAAACAAACAAAAAACCCCACCAAGCCAAAACAAAACAGTAGAAGATTTGTTTATCATGGAAAATAATCAGTTTGCAAGACAGATGTACATATAATACCTAAGTTGTTCTCACTTCTGATAGGTTTCTAAAGAGAACCTTTTCCCACAACTTTTTTCTCAATTTTGCTATAAAAAACAACTATATGCTCCATCTGTATCTTGAGCATCCACAATAAGCACTGTACAATATTACCTTTAAGATGGAGTGTCTAAGAGCAAAAAACATACTCCACACTGGAATTCGAATTCTAAAGTACTAAAACAAAAATTAGTTAAATACAGAGGTTCATATTCATACCAAAAAACTAAACGTACAAAAAACCACAGCACAAAACATTCAGAAAAACTTCATTATCTAAAAACTTGAACCTACATAAACAGAAGATAAACACTGGAGAAGAGCTGTTTGGAAAGATTTTGATAAGTTTGGGTTTTTTTAGAATGCTATGTTTACCTTTTCTATGCATTTCCGCAGGCTGTGGATGTTTCGAACCCACCATCCTACACCCATAGCTCTGAGCTCTGACCATGCTGGATCTCCCTTCTGCACTGCAGGGAGCATACTCAGGAGTTCTTCTTCCGCTACAGAATGAAACGCCCAGGCAAAGTGACTAGTAGATAAGCCTACATAATAAACATTAAAAAAAAAAAAAAAAAAAGAAAAATCAGGAACCATTCATCAATAAAATAATCCAGAATCTGAAAAGAAGGGGATGAGAAAGGGAGAAGGGAAGAAGGTCAAAATGAATTTTTAAGTGCATTGCTGATGAGGCAACAGAAATTTAAGAGTATTTGTTAGGACTCCGTATCAAATATTACAGAAAAATCATACAGCTGGAAACAATTTTTCATCTGCAAACTCCTTAGGTAAGTTTGCAAAGAACAGAGCTTCTCTATGAAGTTCAAATAAATGCATAGTAAGTGGCACTAAGACTAGCCATGATACAAAGTACAGTGTACTGATTAAATTTTTCAAAGTTTTGAAAGGTAGGTTCACTATTTTGACTTGGATTAGAAAATGCACAGGCTTGAGAAAATCAGAACAGAAAATACATTTGAGGATAGAGATACAAAATAAATAAAATAAAATTTAAAAAATCTCATGAGGAAGACAGTAATTGCTAAGCACCAACAGAGCTGGCTATGGACAATTGCAACTCCAGTGAGGGCCAGATGCTTCTTTGTAGAAAGGCACTTCTGCATGTGCCCCAGAGGCATTTCCTCAGTCTCACCAGTTTCTGAGCTTAACAGAAGGAGAAGTATCCCAACTAAAATTACTCCATCAGAAAGCTAACTCTGCAATACTCTGCTGTGGCAGTCCCGGCAAATTCCAGCCTCTGATTCAGCTGAGGGGTGACAAGCCATGCAACTGAAAATGCCATCAACTATCATGATGGCTAAAGGAGTAATCACAGCCAGTCCTTTAGATTTTGATTATGACTAATCAAGTCCATCTCACTCTGTCATCTGCAATATCAGGATAGAACTAGTTAAATTATACAAAAAAACCCCCCAGCCCTATATGAAATTGTTGACTGTATAATTACAGTAAGCATATAGAAATATTTAATGTCCAAGTAGTAAATTTTTTTTCCAAATATGTATCAAACCCCTACATAAATATGTACTGTTTTCTACTATATTATTCCTGCAGAAGGTTATTGGAACAATATAATACTAGAAAGCCATTTAATTTGGGGAAACGGAAACACTCCCCTGCCAGCTAAAAACTGGTTAGAAAAAAATCACTTCAGTTTCAAGACCTTTACCAAAACCAAAACATTTTCTGCTCTAGCATTCATTCATATTGGACAAAATTTTCTTGAAAAACCCCAACCAATTAAATCACTGATTCTGCAGAGGAATATCAACAGCACACCAGTCATATGTACAGCTACACCACTAAAACTCAACACATCTAAGAAAACTAAGTTACCTTGGTGAAGCAGCTGAGCTCGATGCACAGGAGGAAGCGCTGTTGTCAGAAATGTGTGAAGCCGAACAGCCAATAAAAATTTTAAACCACACTCATCAAGAGTTTCTCCACCTGGAAATAAATATTTTTACACACAGTTTACAGAAATTACTCAAAGTAAGTACTGTGTGTCTCAATAGAAGCAATATAATTTCGTGACTGCTAACACTTTAAATTTGTAAATATTATAGCTTAATCCATAATTCTTCCCTTCAAGAAAAGAGAAAGAAGAAAATTTCCAATACAAAAACTTTTGAAGTTATTTGTTCTGTTTAATGCAAGAAACAGAAAAACTGTTATATATTAAAAAAAGCAAACCAAATTATTTCTCAATTTCTCTACAGTGTACAACATATACTTGCCATTAAGAAAGCTGTCTCTTCAAAAGTGAATTAAAAATAATTACAGCATGTGAACTGATAGACTCACAGTGGCATTACCAGGTAGCAAAAGAAAATCTGATTTTTATCAAAGCATTAGGTCTTGAAACTCTAGTTAAACAGTACATACTGTGATGGCACAGTCATACTATGAAATGAAGGTGCATAATGGCTTTATAAGCCACAAAAATATTCCAAAATAGGAAGAAATCCCAGGAAAGGTTGTGAAGCACAGTAGCACATTTAACTTGGAAGAGACAACTTACCCTGACTTCTGTCTCTGCTTTCTCCAATGTCAGTACTGGTAGTAGCAATTGTATCTGCCAAGGCCATCAATGACATTTGCTCCATTCTCGTCAGACCTGGCAAGCTTGAATGAAGCAAGTGACGAGAAAGAACTTGAGCATGTTCTGGTCCAAAGTAAGTTGGGCTGTATCGAGAAAGATCGATGACTTTTGGTTTTGAACTGTCTCCATCTGCCTCAAATGTGACGAGGTCATCTGTACTTATAACAGTATTTTGAAAGAGATTTTCGTAACTGTCATTGGGCATATCCTTTTTATTTTGACTATTTTGATTACTGGATTTCTCTGAAGAGGAATAAGATGAATCATCATCTGCAGCAAGCAGAGCATACAAAGGCAATGGTGGAACAGAGTCTATTTCAATATAGTCTGTAGTCTCGGTTTTGCTGAACGTTTTGGGATCCCTTGAGGTACTTCCACTAGCACTGATCGTCAGAGATCTGAGTCTCTTGTCATGATTAGGCTCAGACTCGTTTATAGCAACAACTTCTCCAGCAATGCATTTCACCAAATGGGACAAAATGGCTTTTGCTCTGCGTACTTTTCCAAGATCCATGAGTTCCAGCAGTTGATATGGATGGTACTGAGGTAAAGTTGGAGATAACGTATGAGCTGCTTCAAAAAGACCAGAATCTTCCATTTCCATAGACAGATCACAGGCAGATCTTTTTCCACTAAGTTTCTGTGCAAGGCTGGTCATAGATCTGGTCAAGGTTCTCTTTGGTGGATGCAGACCTGAGGCAGCTGACTGGCTTTGTTTCATTAAGCTAGTTATGCATGGCATACTTCCACTGTAGGAATCTGTACCAACTAGTTCCTGCTTAGAGGAAGATTGCCACTGGGAATAAACATGCATTTCACAATCCATTCCAACTACAAGAATGCCATCACGCACCCAAGACAATGACACAGGAAAAGGAGGTGAACCCTCTACAGATGAAACCAAGTCAACACAACGCAGCAGAACAAACCCAGAAAGGGTTGCAGCCTTAGGATTGCCACTGTGGGAGATTGCTACAATCTCATTACCATTTTGTTCTTGCCTCTTCCCACACAGCTGACCAAACATATAAAGTTTTGATCCAATTCCCACTGTCAGAATATGTGAACCATCTTCCCTAGACATCCAATCTAAGTGTACCAAGTGCTTAGTGTTGGGTATAATATTCCCACCATGAGACAGAGAAGTGTCTTGTTGGTTACATGCCACTGAATTCCTATCAACACTAACACCAGAGTCCAACACGGTGCCTATCTCATCTAAATTAAGCGTCTGTTCTAAAATCCATGAAGAACCCCCTGTGGATTCACATTCAAAAATACTAACGTGCATTACAAAATCTTGAGAAAGATGGCTGGTTTTAGATGCTACCTGCTTGTACGCTACTGCTAATCTGTTTGTGTGTGCACAGCTAACTTCAGCTGGCCTCCCTGGAACATTAATAGCACTACTACTAGGAAGTCCATCCTCAACCAGTAATGGCCATTCTTCCCATACATACTTAACATCACTGTCTGTGCTATATTCTGGCATGGAAGAAGCTGACGATTCATTGACAACCCTGCATCTCCAGAATCGAACTTTTCCATCAGAGCAGGAAGTAGCCAGCAGATAAGGTGCACGACAGACAGGATATATGGAAGAAGAACTGAGATGTCCTAAAATGAAATAAAATACACTTTTACTGGGGGAAATACTAAAAAGCAAAATAAGCAACATTTTTATTCAGCCACCATTTCATTACTCCAAATTAAAAAAAGGATTACTGGCTCCTCACAAAGAGGTCATTTACAGGGCCTCACAAAGGAGACAATATGACAAACATACCATGAAACCGTTTTACCCTTTAATTGCATTTTGTGCTCTAGAGAGGAGCCAAATTATATTATTTAAACATGCATATTAACATATATTCTCTTCTGTCAAACCAACATCTCACTATTGAAAAATCTAAAACTCTGTATTTTTGAAAGAGTACTGATGAAAACCTTAACATTTAAATACAAATCATACAAAAAATTTCATCAATGATTGCAAAATAACATTTGTGTTTCTACTATTCTATTTATTGCAAGAATGTGGAATACAGTAAATATTATACCTTAAATAAGAGCTTTATTTTAGTGTTAGCTCCAGGATTGAGATACTATGTCAGGGAAGTACATTTTAGCAAACCTTTTGGATTCACCTACAAATACTCAATTCTAACAACAAATCCAAAACTTCCTATTACTTCGTTTCAATTTTAAGACCAACGTCAGAAAGGCAGAGATTCCTTATTTTAGTCCTTTAAAAAAAGGTCACAAACCTGCTGATGGCTTTACACTTATGATCTCTACTCCTTCCGGCATACTCAACTCTTGACTATACACCATTTTGGAAGACAGAGTAAGCCGGCTGGTGCTCTGAAGATTTGCTCTACAGGCCCGATACTTTTGAGTGAAAGGTGATTGGATCTTCTCTGGATCTGGTGAAGAATACGATTCTTCTGTTTGTGTTGCTTCTTCAGGTAGATTTGAACCTACCTTTTCATCTAAAAAAAGTTTGCATTGTTAATTTTAAAAGGTCAACGATTTCTTTTAATGTAAGAAGTGATTTTACTCACCTTAGTAGTGCTGAAATAGACAAAACATTACTTAAAATTTTACTTTCATTCTAATAAAATGCATTCTCATATTGAGATCTAAAGAGAAATGTGAGGACATCTCAGATTAAATACTTCTGAGATTCTAGAACTGTTGAGAAATTAATAAAACAATCAAAGTATAACCAAAAAGATGAAAACTGCAGTCAAAAAGGTATGTATGTAGCTATGCACTGAAAATAAGGTTTCACTAAGCAAAGAACACCCACAACTAGAGAAAATTAAGACCTTCATATCTTAACGTGCAAATTGGTGAAAGTTTTTTTTCAGAAAAGTTCTAATAACAGTTATTTTATTCCTTAGAACATAGGCTCACAGGGAATGTAATACGAATGCTTCCCCTTTTTAATAAAACTCAATAGCTGAAGTATGAAATTGATGGAAATGGAACAAGAAAATTTCCAGCAGATCTGTTGAACAGCCTTGTCGGTAATTTCCTCATCATATAAGTGCATCAGAAAATTTAGATCTTTATTATTCTCACTAACTTATAAACTAATTGCAATAATACATTTTCTCCCATTTGAAAGCAATAGTAAGAAATATTAATTTAGTTTACATGATGGAAACATGCATTATAACAGATTCCTCTGGTAAGTGGGAATATCAGATTTATGTTTTCTTAAAATCTTTAAATGTTAACAGAATACTACCAAAGTGTATCTTGCCTTTCTTTAATGCTTTATAGTTTTAGAAGTAGTTTGGTAGTTTGAAAGAGAACCAGCAGATTTCAGAACATCAAAATTCTTTAGAATTGTAACGGCATCACTGATGCTTAGGTGCTTCAGACTACCGTCCAATTTAAAACTTATATATAAACTCAAAAATTGCAGATCAAAAACTTCCAAAAAGCAAAACATCTTAACTCTTAGACTGTATTAAAGCCAGTTAAACACATCTGGCCCTAGAATGCACAAAAAATACCAAACTCTGGGCTCAGGCTGAAGAGTTTCAGCAATCAGAATACTAAGTAAGCAGGAGAGAGTGGTTGTGATAAAATCTTGTAATCAACTGCGGAATCTTTCCAGAATTATGAAATACAATTTAGATTACACTGAATAGCAGGTATTCACCAGATAGCAGGGGTTTTTTTAAAGAAAACTACAAGAAAGAGCGCTTACCTATTGAGACAGGAATTGACTTCAAATGTAAATGCCACATATGCAGTAATGAATGGTTTTGTGTATACTCTATTACTATCAAGTAGAATTTTTCAGAGAATCCATTCTGCTGGTTTCCTGGTGAAATTGAGAACAGGAAGATCTTAGGGGTTATTCACCCAAAGGTAGGACTAAACTTTGCTGGCTAGCAAATAATCACATTAAGCTAACATGAACTAATACTGAAATGCAATGGTCTGACTGTATCTAACTGTTACATCAGTTTTCTCAGTCTTTTATCACAACCAACAACCACTACAATTACAGGTACATGCATGTAAGAACTGTCAATGTTTTAATTCAGAGATGACAACATATTTGCCTGACTTTGCTATGTTTAAAGTTAAATCCCAGAATGTACTATCAGTACAGTATAGTCTGGAACACAAGTGATACCATGCTTCTTCCTAAATTCTGCAAGAATTTACTTGCTCTAGTTTTACACAAAGAGAAGAGGACGTGAGCTGTACGGTCAACAGGTGCCCATTTCTGGAGGGTGCACCCAGGTATTCCCTCCTCTTCCCATCAAAGTCAACCCATTAGAACCAAGAAGGAATAGTTAATTTAGTGACTCTTTTTCCTCTAAGATACCTCCAACCCTTTAGGTGTGTGTATACATCAAACATTATCAAGAGTAAGCTGTATTTGCCCTGTGCTTTTCACATTGCAGTGCTGGTGGTACCACAGAAAAATGTAAGTGAATGTTTTCTTTTTAAAAACAACATAACTACCTTCATGCATTATTAAAGAGGAAAAAAGGCTTTAAAAGTATTATAAAATACTTTCAAATTAGAATTCATGCAAATGATACAGTTCTAATTTAACAGTTTTTCAAAGGGTTCATTTAGCCTAATTCCTTACAGGGAATACAGTTGTCTAAGATATTTTCTATATTTCTTTTAAAATTTTTTCTGTATATCATACTCAAGACGTAAACATACAAGTACGCTGTAGAATAACACTTTTTTTGTTCTCTATTTTGTTCCTAATTTTCAACATCCCATTTGCATTTTTTGAACTCTACTAAGGGTGGGATTATCTCCACTATTCCAAATCTCTTCCTCAGGTAGGAAGAGCCAATTACCAAACAATCACTATGTATATCCAGTTCAGGTTGTATTGCCCCAGGTCCCTTCGACACTTTTCCACAACTCTGCTTCCTTTCATTCAGGACTCCATTTAGTACTGCAGATGACCTGGTATCACAAACTTATACTCTGACTTCTGTTCCCCAACACTATTTCATCAGAACAGAACAGTGTGATGGCTATATAACACAATAACCAGGCCACTCCACCAAGAAAAACTAATCATTTATTCCAGAGCAATTCAGATCTGTCCAAGGACCTAAAAATCCACACACTACTCACAGCATTATAGTGAGGAAGAACTGTTTGGCCTGCCATTTGTTATACCATGCAAGACCTGAGGAACAGTATTTGGCTGATGTGAAAGAAGACCATCAACCATGGAAGGATACAGTAAGTTTTGTCTATGTCATACCCAGGCTTCACATTTAAAACCCTTTCCCCCCTTCATGTAAGGGACTGCTTAATACAGTACACAATGGGTATCTTGTGATTTAAACTACTCGATTGAAAATTTGGTTGCACATAACTCAAGGAAAATGAAACACCCACGAGTTTCATTAGACTAGATGTTCTTCTGAAGATCTCGAATTAAGGTATTTGACATTAGAATGATAAAAGCCATTTAACAAGTTTGGGGTTTTTTCTGTGGAATGAAAAATAAAACATTGTCTCCAATGTTCTATGAAGAAGAATTCTTTACCAGACTCTGATAAATTGTTCTGCTTTGAAGGCATTTCCTTCTCCTGGTTATTCAAAATAAAGTCTTCTTGAAAAACATGGAATAATTGTGTTTTTCGGCCATGCTAAGAAAGTAAAAACACACAAGAAGTGAACATCATGGCATATACTTTTCAAGATGGCTCTCTAACGTGGGAGCTTTTAACTTGGTAAGTTAAACACATCAACAGAAGACGACTCATGAAAATGCACCTTCATTACTCACATTCTTTTCATTTACAGGTACTGTTAAAAACAAGTACAAGTATTTGTCAGTAACAGAATTTAAGTACCCCAAATTTACCTGATGGACAGCTACAAGTATTGCCTTTACTATTAACACTTTTTAAAATGCTAATTATGGCATAAAATGAGTATAGGAAAAGATCTTACAAGCTCTGTGATAGCATCCAGTTCAATGATACATCCCGGGCGAGCCGTAGATTGCTGACTTATGATATTAAAAACTTCACCGACATACTTCTGTTTGAAAAGAATCACGGGAGTGGTCTTGTTAACTCTTGTGCATTTCTGTGGCACAGCCTGCTAGATAGGTGCAACATCACTATGCAAGTGTTAACTAAGGCATTAAAAGTGCACTAGTTGTGATTCAGTAAGAACACAGGTAACATTCCCTGTTTTATGAAGAGCACATTTGGTTTTGATGGCTGAAAGGTGACAAGAGTGTCTGGAAAGCCCCACATGCAGTAACTTATTGTCCTTTCCCCAAAAGCTGCATTGTTGTCTCAACTTTTCCTCAGCATGGCAATGCACCCACACATGCTTGTAGTGCAAGCACTTTACAGATATTTCCCAATCAAACCTTGGCCTGCCTCAATATGCAGAGTTTGAGATTAAATGAAATACAGTATGGCTAAAAAAAACCTTTA
>VWZW01000645.1:309539-378624 GCA_013397115.1 Edolisoma coerulescens | reverse complement strand
ATATATTATATATATTATATAATTGCAAAACAGTCAGCAGAGGTTTAATAAAGAGAATATTTCCAGAAAATGAAGTCTCTTAGCAAGGAAAACAGTTTCCCAGAGGGGGGAGACAAAGCCTCTGCATATAAGCAAACCAAAATAAAACCTCAGTTGGATGAACATATGTAAAACTACTTTAAAAAGCAACTTGTAGTTGTAAGGAAAATATAGTGGGTAATTTAATAGCTTTTTACAGTTCCACTGAAGTCAGACAGATGACAAACATGTGGCAGAAAATGGGAATTAAAAATGCTTTTCCCCCATGGATTTTCATTGTTTGGGATGATAGAAATGGCATTTTAAACATTAACCTACATACCTTGCTTTTCATCAGTCTCTGCTGCAGTGATGAGTGAAGCTCACCATACATGATGAGGCCAAATTCTGTCCTGGTTAACTTTTGGAGTGTTGAATCATTGCATTTGTAGCTGACATACTTTATACTCTCTTCTGCACAGACATAAATTCTAAAGGCATTTCAGTGCAGTGCAGTAGGGTATTTACTAGGGTGTTTACAACTATTAAAGTGTGGCCATTATTCTGTTGTGCTAGATTATACGCAAATACTTAATTAAAAAATTGGTTCAGTTCCTATCCTAAGAGTCTGTTGGACGTGCTGGAGGAAGCAGATAAATCCAAAGAAGTAGTATGATGGTAATAGTTGGTGTTAGGTTTCCTAACCTATTCGTTAGCATTTTGGCAAAGGGCAGTTTTGAGTAGGAGTTAGAAAAAACCAGAAGGTTGATGAGGTTTGGTAACATGTCTTTAGGCATAGGGAAAACATCAGAGAAAATGAAATTATCTGTCTACTCTTCCCATTCCTCTGCTATAGACTGTCTGAAGATAAAACTTAATGTTTCATTATTGAATAGGAAATGATAGATGAAGCCGAGAAGGATTTGAAAAGGTTACAAGGTGTAGTTAAGGCATTTTCTTGAATGTAGTGGAGCAAGGAGGGCAGGAAGAGAGAGGTCTGTATGGGCAGAGCCAATATGGCAGAGTCAGAGCCACAGGCTAGGAGGGAAAGGCTTTCCACAGCATGGTTGTGGAAGCTGCCAGGTTAATTCTGCTGAAGCCAAATAATGTCTATGCGATTAAGCCATCAGGTAATGATAGCCAGAGTGTTAGCTCTGAGGTAGGTAGGAAAGACTAATGAGCTAAACAGGCCTGCAGAACTTTGCAGTAGGTTAGGTGTGTGTGTCTAAACTCAATATGATGATAGGATTACAGGCTGGAGTTACGGGTAGGATACTTTCATTAGTCCCTTACATATCTGTGATGTATGTTCCTCCCAGAGAGAGGCGTAGTAAAAGGAGAGGGAGTAAAACCTCAGCTTTAACCATGCTTGGTTGGACTGCGTGATTGTGTTTATGCTGGGAAGGTGTGGAATAGGTGTGGGATTTTAGTTTGGAAAGGGCAGGGCTGGAGGACCACGGAAGTCCTGTTTGCCAGCCTGGAGTCCTGATGGAGATCAGGCTTAGGATTTAAATGACTTCATAACACTTCTGTTATACTCTTTTTCTCCAAAGAAGGGACTCAAAAACGGTTAGACAGGTCCTTAACAACAGGTGACGTATCATTTTTTCTAAGGAGATCCAAATAGATTGTGGCACAGTAAGGACAGCGGATGGGCAGTGAAAAGATTAGGAAGTTTTCAGAAAATGATGACGTCTGGAGGACGTCAGACGGTTGTCCTTCCTTGTTTACTTAATCATTTGACAGTAACTGAATAATGTATAATAGACCTAATAGACCTAATGCACTGGCCCAGTTCCATCTTGCACAGTCATAACGTGCTTCTGTACATTTCCTTCTAGCCGTAATTTATTAATCTTAAGCCTCCTTGTAACAAATTCTGTCTATAGCACAGCGAGATTTTGCAGTGCACCTGAAATTATTTACCTGTTTTGTACTACTCAGGAAATTTTGATCTTGTTGTATTTTGATAGCAATAATTGTGTTCATGTCTGTTTGTAATTGCAACAGTTGTGGTTTTTGATTTAGTCTTGTGCGTGGAAGTGGCGCTGTATGCAGTCCCTGATGCTAACTGACCAAGTTAGCTGCTAAACCAGCCTTTGCCTGCATGACGCCATTGTGCTGTAGTGACCTTTTCCCTAGTGGTTAATCTCGTTGTGCTACATTGTGATACACAGCATAAAAATTATTCTCCATAAATAATTCCTCGCACCTTTACAGTAGTGATTAAAAAATCCTGATCAAAGAGGAGTTGGTAGGGAAGAAGAAAACTCTGAATTGTTCTTTCAGCTACTATCATGCTCTTATAAATCCTGGAAATTTGTGGAGACTTAGACTCTGGAGTGCTAGGAGAGACAGTCATATTCCACTTGGTGGACCTTGTGTGCTGTTCTGGAGGCAGTGGACTAGGTGGAAAGAGGAAAACTTCCCTTTGATGAGAAGCGGAATTGCTCTGTTTGGAATATATTTGACTTTTTCTGAAGCAATGATAAATGGTAAATTTTAAACACTTGCAGGGACAGTCCTAAATATAGACAGTTGGCAAATAATCAGTTGACTGATTCAGCAGCCATTCTTTGTCTTAGAAAAGGTTTTAACATTCAGTCAAAGTCATTTGCAGGCCTGGCTGTGTTACAGCTGAGTCATATGGAGTACAGTGATGGTTTAACCTGCTGGAAAAGTAAACTACTATTTTTTGACAATGCCTGTATGCAGTCCACATAAGTTTCATATATGTTCACTTAATTTTCTTACAGATAAATCTTTTTGAGACTTTATCCTTAGCAGGATACTCAGAAGAACAAGTGGCTTTTTGTGATGTGCCTGAGTATTGTGTCTGTAAGAGGGTTTTTAGGTCTATATGAAATCTTGGAAAGGTTAGTCTGCTGGGTTCCGGCTTGTCTTTTATACATGTTTGAACTTAATAGCCTTATAAAGTGAAAAGACTAAGTATGATTTGAACCTCCTGTTTCACTTCCAGTCTCTTTCTGGTTTTGGATTTGGTTCTCTGCTTCTTTGATTTTTAAATTCTTTTAAATTTAACTAACATAAAAATGGCAATTACCCATTCAATTGAAATAACTGTAGTGCAGAAAACAAATGAAATTTTCCCTTTTTGCAAAGATGGACTTGACTTTTCTTGATTTAGTTGAAGTAGTAGGTGTGGTAATTTTTTAACTAGCAAAAATACTGTAATTCAAGTTTACCTGAATTACAGACTTTTAAAAAAAATTCAAAATTAATGACTCATTCAATCTATTAGGGGTTTGTAGACTGAATGGTGTCACTAGGATATTGTCTGTGGTAGAGAGATGATATACTACTTCTCTACCAGCCCAAAGGAAATCTCTGCATTTGTCTCTTTGTGACAGGATGGGGCTGTAGAGGCTGATGATAGATAAACTGCGCAGTTGCTGCAACCAGCTTTAAAATTTTGCAGCTTGGCTACTTTTTTACATAAAATTTGTTTTGTACATGAAAGGAAGAGGTATGGGATGGTTTTGTACAATTCTTTGTTTTCTGCATATCCTAAAAGGCAAACTGCAGAAACTTACATAAAGGCAGTGCCATGCTACTGTGAGGGATGCCTTCCCTTCCTTGAAAATTTGATGCACTCTATATATAAGTTCAGCACTGATGGTCGTAGGACAAGAATAAAAAGGGTTTCATTGATTGAAATGGTATAACTATGCATTAAACCCTTCATTCCAGGGATAAGAGAGTGGTGTAGACTGGAATTCTAGTCTTTGATTTCCAGAGACACTGGCTCATATCCTGTTTTAGATCACATGTGAAAATGAATTAAATAATCTGATGTTAGCTATTTGTTCACATGTTAAAGATTATTGCACAGTTTTTACCTGTCACCTTTTGTATAGTGGAAGAGGGATTTCTGAGGCTGGGTCAGAGATATTTTGCTTGATCTGTTTTGGAAATTTTGTGCAATAGTTGTGGTATGGTATGAGCCTGTCTCAGTATCAAAGTAGCCACCAACTTCCCCCCCGCTCCCCAATAATTGAACCAGTTATAATCTCATGGTCTGAAAAGATCATCTATTTACACATTATAAGTGAAACAAAGGCTCCAAAAGTTGATAGAGAAAATGAACTGATCTAAAGAAATATTTTTACTTAAATTTAGATAAGTATGAAGACTATGAATTCTGCTTGACTGAAAATGCTGAGATCTTGTTTATATATATATACTGAGTAAAACAGAAGAGAGTGGCCCCAGTATGCAAAAATGGAACACTTAATATAAAAATGCTCTCTTTTTATGAAGACAGCAAGAAGCAGGTGAATTTACCTTCTTGTGTTCTTTTCTCCTCAACTTTGTAGTTTCCAAAGAGGGTGAAGTAATGAGATACTTATTTATATTTTTATTTTATTTTTCCTTTCTGCTCCTTTTTTCTCTCTGCTCATTCTTCTTTCCAACCAGTACAATACTCAGCAGGCAGACTGTGATACTGCCATGTGGCATTTAAGAGTAGAGGAGTGTAAGGTGTGTGTGAAACTAGTATAGACTCTCAGTAAGTTTCAACAGTTTCAGAACACTGCAGTGTAAGTACTTTGTGGTTCTTCATCAGTGCTGGTGATACTGTAGTTTGTCTTTTCCGTCTGTGCCCACAAATTAGGTAAAGATTTGTTCTTTTGTACATCTTGTGTTTTAGGATAAATTAGCCTTTTGGGACATGATTGTTTCTGAACTGCCACTTTCAGTTCTACCATACAACATACTGTCTTTTCTAAGAAAACAGATCATCCTGTCTGCTTCTGCATTTTGCTGCACTCTAAAATAAGCAAAGATGCTAAACAAGATGTGAAATGACATTCTACATCTTTCTAGTTCTGCTTGTTTGCATGTGTCCACTGCAGTTAACTGAGTGCTTAATTACTTACCTTTTAAACTAGTTAGAATTTTTTTAAGTCATCGCGTATTTCAAATTTTCAGACCCCAAATCAGTGCTACTTTATCATGTTGTGGTAAAAGCAGCCTCGTTAGTTGCCCTATTAAGTAGTGATTAGAATTTAGCTGCTTTTCTTCTGACCAGATAATAATTTGCTGATACTGAATTAACAGCAGTTTATAGGAGCAGAATTTACTCTCTGCTTCCATAAATCAGAAGTGGTTATACATCTATATTTCATATAATTGTTTCAGCCACAATACAATATCAGAAGCTACAGCTGGAGTAGTAATCTGACATGTTCTGTCCAATTTGAAAACTTGGAGGGTGATTAAATTCCAGGCATTGTAAGGTGTAAGCGTCTCTTTCAGATGCATGAACATCTCCATTACAGATATATTGCATTGTGAGAATGCGGAACTCACTTTAAAGTACAGGTTTGGATTTTAAGGTTTCCAAAGTGGCTACATAGATTTCTTTGGGAAGAGACTATAGGCTTCCAAAGTGACTACATAGATTCTTTGGGAAGAGACTATATGTGTTAGCAAAAGAAGGTAAGGTAAGACAGAGGAAAATGGAAAGGAACTGCGAACACTGAGTGTAGTTGTCCAACCTGGCATCTCAGCCTCACTAGTTTTCACTTAGTCTATACTACTAAATTACCACTTTGGTGTAGTTGATTTGTTTATACATTCACATTCTCTGTCACTTACACAGAGAGAAACACAAAGCCTGGGAAGTCTGTTTCTCAAAATTAGTGAGATAGGCAAGAAAATTCCTGATGTGATGGGAGTAGAGACTTTACTGAGTAAGACTGGTCCAGTTGGAATCTTTCATAGATATTAGAAACACTGACTTCTTAGGTAAATTCACACCTCTAAAGAAGGAGGAAACTAGGCTTTCCTTATGCCCATATGGCATGCTATAGCTTTTACCTTTCTGACAAACACTGTTAAGGAAATAAAGTACCATTAATGCTCTCTTTTCACTTTGATTTGAAGGAAGAATTTGAGGGCCTCGAGGGCAAGACTTCCAAGGAATATATGAGGAATATTTGTGTGCTCAGCTTGAGGGAAGAGAAGGCTGAGGTGAGACGCTGGCAGGGCAGTGGCGGGGAAGCTGCTGATCTCTCCTTGTGAGCGGTGATAGACCATAAGGAAACGGAATGAAGCTGTGTCAGGGGAAGTTCAGGCTGGACATTAGAAAAGGTTCTTTGCTGAGAGAGAGGATGGTTGGTCACCGGAACAGCCTTCTCAGGGAAGTGTTCACAGTATCAAAGCCTCTCAGAATTCAAGGAGAATCTGGGTGATGCTCTTAGTCATCTGGTTTAATGTTGGGTAGTCCTGAAAGAATCAGGGAGTTGGACTCGATGGTCCCATGAATACCTTTCAATTTGAGATATTCAAGGATTTTATGGTTCTGTGAATTATGAAGAGCTTTTAATTCTTCCTTTGAAACAAAAAAATAAGCATGGTAAACAATTTTTTTCAAGCTTTTCTACAAAATGTAAAATAGATCTTTTTTCTTTGCGGCCATAGTTTGAGATACTCTTGCATGTATTTCCAAGCCTGGATATTAATAAGTGTGTAATGAACAGATACATTCAGAGCATGACGGATTCTTGAGAAAGGACTTCAAGTCCACTGGCTTGTCATTTTTAACAGGAAGGACAGGGTAAGCTCCATCCCTCAGAGGTCCCAGCAGAATACACAGCTGCAGTAGACAGAACAGGTAACTGGAAGTAATTGAGACTGTACGTAGTTATAGCTGAAAGAGTATCTTCACATTAGAAAGATGTAGCCCTCATGATAGACTATTCATCTGTGACAGTCCAGAGAAGCTCAGAAGTGGCTAGCTTCAGATACACCTTTCTTCTTTTTTTCAGAAGAGTAACCCTCCACAGCATTTGTTTTGAGGACTCCTTTACACATTGCTGAATGTTTAGAGAGTAACTCATTTTTATGATGGTTTGGTGCGAGTTAGTTTGGTATGTGATAGAAGAGCATGTTGTCTGCACTGAGAGTTAGAAACCACTTCTGTAATAAAAATAAGTAGAAGTCTGTAGAAATAGATAACAGGGCAAGGGAATTTCCTTGCACTTTCTGCATCTTTACAGAAGTACTTGGGTACTTGCAAGCCCCATTCTATCCCTGTTCATTAATGCTGAGTGCTATTTTGAACAACGATATGCTGTGACACATTTAAGTTACGAATAGATTGCTGGAAATTCTAGAACCTTATTTGACATGATCGCTGAGTAAGACGTGGTCCAGGCCAGGGACTGAGTATCATACACTTACACAAAAAAATCCCCCAACAAATGAAACAACCAACCAAAGATACCTCCACCCAACCCAAAAAACTCCAGCAAAAATATCCCTATACACCTTTCCTCCCCACAAAAAAAACCTCCATAGCAACTAGTAAATCAAAACCTCCCAAAAGACAAAAGTGAAAGTAGAATGGTAATATTTATCAAGTGCAGAAGTGTCCTATTTAGTTCCTGATTCTGTCAAAAGTCTAAATAAATTTGGAAACCCAACTTGAATCATGGGAACTTATTTTCACTACACTTACATTCTTTGTCTGCAATTTTTGGTTACTATTGTTAGAGAGTGTCCCAACTTTACAGAAAATGTTTCTGAGGGCATTTACTTAATATGAATCAACATGCGTAAAGTTTAAAATAGCTCGAACCCACTGAGCTTTAGTAGCTAGGTCTTTCTCCTGGTTAGCTCTTACACAAACACCTGCATAAATTAGATAGTTGTATTGGGAGGCCAGAGAACACTGTGAATCAAGGGAATCAAATATCAGTTGAAAATAGGGTGTTTCCAGTCACAGAGAGAGCACAGAGAGAGGGGTTTTCCCCTCTCTCTCATCTTTGGTGCTCATAGCTTCCCCTGCTGAATGATCTGTGGGAAAAAAAGTTTTTTCTATTGTTTCTGAAGAAGGCCATGCTGAACCACGATGTTATTTCTGTTTTTGACAGGGTGGTATTTTGCCCTTTCCCCTTTTGGCTTTCAGAATGTTTATGCTGAGACTCTATTAGTTTAATTTTTGGGTACTGTCGTTCTCTTACTATCAGTTAGCCAAGATGGATGAAGGAATTATTAGAGGTGGTATCTGTCTTCTGTGTCCTACTATTTCCAAAGTATTCCAAGGTATCCAAAATGGATGGCAGTTTTTTTTCCAAGTTGTTACATATTTATTAAAAATTCTGGTGATTTTGTAAATTATTTATTTAAATGTTTTCTGCTGCATTCTCTGAATGTTGTTTTTTGTGCTGAAGCATTAAAAACCAGCATTTTACGCTGCAAAGAGAATTCCCTTACGAGGAGCAGTTAGGTGTAGATTTCATTTAACTGTGGTATGAACTTCCCTTGTGCTGAGCATTTTTAAATGGTGTTTTGAGTTTCAGCTTATTGTTAAGTACAGCTGTCACTTTGTATCACATTGACTTCACAGCCTAATTGTCAGCAGAGTAAGAACTGCAGATCATCTTGCTGATGTTATGTTAAGCATATTACACAGCCCAAACGCTTCACAGTATACCCTTCATAACAAAACAGGTAATTTAAGTAATACTTTTGTTAAAGCATGTATATATGTTGATATTTGTGTATCTTACAGGCTGGTTTTAAGGAAAAAATAAAATACTATTTAAACTTCTAATCTTGATGCTAGTTGTGATACTAACTACCATAATTGTTAACATCCTGGTTCCCCAAATTAATGGACATCATTACAATTTATTTGTAAGGCTGGCCTTTAAATCACAGGAAAGCAAAATTCATGTGTCATCAGTGAGTCTGGATCTCCTCAGATAGGCATAGCAGTCTATTTTTATAAGTAGACCTCATTCTCAATATTTGCTACTCATATATTGCTGTATGTAATAGATGACTCAAATCACAAACCCTCTGTGGGTTTCTATAAATTTAAACAGCTTGCTAGTATCTTGTAATCTTGTAGTGGAGTATCTCAAATCTCTTTTAAGTCAGTATGTTTTTTTAATGACATGACGTGCTTTTTTTTTTCCGGAGGGGCAGTATATATGTTGGTGCTTGTATGTATGAGCTTCATCTACAGCTAGGGATTAAGTGTTCATATATGACTGCATGTAATTATATTGTCATTATACCATATCCTCTTTGGCTGATGCTAAGAAAAATTATTGTTCTACTAAGCTTGTAAAAGAAAGGAAAGAATTACGCTTTGTTTATTTTTAACAGACTTTCCTAATTCCATTAATGCTGAACAGATACCCTTTCAACAGCAGTACAAGGCCAGTATATGCTTCCCATATAAGGGAAAGAAAGCTACATGTAGTTACTCCATTTGTTCTTTCAGTGCAAAATACTTATGTTACACAAAATACTGTGTAATGGTCCTCTGGTCTGCTTAGATGTGTGCAATTAACTAGGCAGAAATAATAAGCTAAAAAAATACAGATTGGGAGCAGAGAGTGACCTTACCCTGCGAAGCTGTGAAATCATCACTAGTTTCCAATGTTACCACTGTTCCTTTTCTGACAAGTGTTTATCTGTATGCTTGTCAGTATCTCCAAGGGCAGTGAATCCCTTTAACACCTTGAGCACCATGAGGATACAGAGACATTTCAGTTCATTCATTGTAGCGTTCTTATAACTGGAAATACAGGCATTGTCTTATTGGCACAAAATGCATGTCTGTGGGTTGGAATAAGTTGTGTTGCTGGTCACTGAGGTGAGGTTGAATTACAATTCCAGATGCCCTACCAGTGTCCTCAGGGTTTACCAGCAGGGAAATGTGGGCCTGGATGCTGTGAGCAGCCTTGTGCATGTTTTGGCTTGTATATGTCCCTTTTATGGACATANTGTGCTTTTGTGCTTTTTTGTTTGTTTTTATTTGTTTGTTTTTGTTTTTGTTTTTTTGTTGGTTGAGGGTTTTTTTATTCCCACTCCCAGAGACTTAAGACCTAGGGAGGACGTTGTACCTTGGATTTTTTTGAATTCAGAATCAGGGTTTAAGCAAGTTTTGAGCTCTGTGGTTTAGTGGAAGTGTAACGTAAGCCTGAGAAAAAGATTGTTTGCTACCGTACTAACCTCTCCTTACTTTTTGACCGTTTGTTCTTAAGTACAGTAGGCACAGAAATCCGTGGAGATTGCTTTTCCCGACAGTATGCTCTTCGATTTGAAACCAAGACCTTGACTGTTGAAGAGAATCTAGCAAGTCCCTCCGTGGGGGAGGGCACAGATATCAGTGTTTTTCATAGATTAAAAATACATGAAAGTTTCTTCAATACAAAACTAGGAGATGCTGAAAGGTAAAAGTTGAAGTATTCATGTAGTTTATTTTGTTTGTTTTAGCCATATTTTTTCCATTTTCTTTTTTTAATATTTCTTGTCTTTTGAATTAGCTAGGGCAGCAGATTTGCCAGGGATGATGAATTACCCATTTTGGTGTTAAGTAAGAGGATTCAGCAAAAATCATTGAGGAGGATGTCTTAATCAGTCATTAATGTCTCTTCATATGTGAATTTGTCAATTTATATCTCCTGTTTCCTTCTGCTTAATAAAATCTGAGATAATACATCATGAAAACCTTAATCAAAATTAATGAAACTGAGCCAAATCTTAAATTTAAAAAAACCTTATAGTTGTGTTTGTTGCTGTTATATTATGCTAATGTTTACCAATTTTTATTAACTTAATAATGTGATACCCTTAAAAATAGCTTTAAAGCTTTATAATACCAACAGTGCTTTAGTTTACTTTGTAATTACACTTTAAATGATTTTGTGAGATGTTTTCCATACATTTAAATGAGGAGTTGGTATGCTTACCATAAAGATAATTTCTAAAATTGTGTACTCTCTAATTTTGTGGTTCAGCTCTCTAAAACACACCTTTTAGGAGATGAAATTGAACTGTTGTGATAGATAAGAGTTTGTGCAATCAATATCCTGTTTACCATTACTGTAGTTTTCCCTCCATTCAAGGTGGGGATTTTTTGTAGTTAGTGACAATTGTCACTAACTATAATTCTATATGAGGAAGATGTGTTTATTGTATTATGGTTCTTGACAGGTCTTGTCTTTGCTGGAACATTACTTGATGGCTGCAGAATTAACTTAATTCCTTTTTTTTTCCCCTCTGTACCACTCGTTCTAGTACATTAAATTAAAAACAGGACTCAATTACACATATATTCTATGTCAAGACAAAGTACTGTGAAATGGAGCTGTGTTTCAGAGGGAAAATAATAATCATCATCATAAATATTGTTTGCAGTATCATCATCTGTATGTCAGTTCAAGGTGTCATTGGCGCAATACAAGAGTAATAAGACAGGAGTCTTACCCAAAATACGTAACCTCAAGGTTCTTAATCCTTTTGGTAATCTTTCTAATGGGCACTGTGGTGCCTTGTGGGACTTTATCTACTGCAGTGCTGAACTCTGAAGTGGAAGAAGGAATGGGAAATGCAAGTTTGAGCATATTTCCTCCTATAGATCTTTCCCAGATTTTCTTGGGAATGAGGTAATCATGATTCCACCTCCTGATAACTTTTTGCTTTAAAGTGATTGTTACTTCTTCCAGTTCTTTTACTATTTTTGCATTGTCAGTTGTGCTAGACAAGTACAAGGATTAGATTCACTGTTGTCCCTTGTGCACAAAATTTTAATAGAAAAACTTTTAAGTCCCTGTTTAAACTTATGTTTTCCCTGAAAAATTCTATATCCTTAGCAGTATTTTAAATGTTTTTCCTGAAACCCAAACATTCTATATCAGTTTCCTACCTTTTTCTCATTGAATGTTTGAAGAGGAAGTTTTTCAGTAAATTAGGACTGGTGTTGCATTAATTCAAATAGGAATATTTGTGGATTTTTTTTTTTTCTGTTCAGGAGTGTATTTTACCTGTTTTATCTAATTAGAAGGAAAACTAATATCAGCACAGCAAAAACTAATGTTTTAGCTAGCTATCGTATATTGCCTTTCAGCATACTTTAATTAAAGTGACATTTGTTTGTCCTATAACATCACCATTCCCTAATCGATGTACTGAGCAAGCACCATGGTGACAAGATAAGTTGCTTTGTTTTGTTCCATATGTCTGTGTTCCAAATTTTCCATAGTTTTAATTGGTTCCCTGCAGAATAACATTTACAAGCATATGGTATGGAAAATGCTGACTGCATTTGTTATCATGTATTTTAGTATATTGGTGGCACTAGATCACTAAGCCTTTAAATGTGATTATGAGGTTATTTAATGCAGTCAATAGTGTGCTTAAAACACAGCAAAAATCTGCAGTGAGCCAAATGGTATCAAGGAAATATATTTAAATGTTTTCTTGATACTTCAGGGGTAGATGGGGAAGTCTGATTCAGAAAAGGTTTTGGGTAATGTTTATGCTGAAACATACTTTATCACCTGAGAGCAATTCCGAAAGCTCTGTGGTGGCTACTTGCCATCCATCACAAGAGGAATTTCTGTAGCAACTGCAGAGGCAAAATACGTGATACGTCTAGGATTATTGGCTTCTGAAGAAATGCACTGGTATTAACTGATGAAATGGAATGGAGGATCCACCCCTAAATCTCATATGTCTGACTTTGAAGACATCAGTGGCACTTTTTTGCATGGTTCTTCTCTGGAAAAAGCTGGCCAGTGCAGAAGGAAGGGAGCAGGAGTGACTGAGAGGACCCCAGTCACCTCAGCGCATGTGGAGGTCTTAGTTCAATAGGACTGACATAGGTTATGCCTCTTTGGTTGTGCTGAAGTCATGGTAGAGAACATCTGAATTGAATTTTTTGCTAAGGCAAATTGACCAAGGTGGTTTCAGACTGCTCCAAGAAGTGCTCAGTGGGTCATTGTATTAATGACCTCTTTGGATTTCATGAGCAGACTGGATACTCGGACACAGCCCAAATAATCAGAGAAAGAGGGTCACTTCATACATAGGTGTTTCTGGTGTACGTATTGCATCCTTTGCATATGTGTTCAAGAGGTGACATATTGTCTCTGTCCCTCACCTGAACCCAGATGTACTTACCAAATAAACTACTTCTAAATTTCTATTGCTGTAGTGTCATCTGTGTGAAAAGGAGTATTAGGCATTAAAGCAACATAATTTTATTAGTGACTAGCCCTACACTGAAATCATATGCATGTTAAAAGTAATACAGGAATGTAGTTATGTGTTTTCTCTTTCTTGTTTGCATTATGTCTATGGCTCTGATGATAGTGTTATATTGAGGACAATTCAGAGATCTAAACAGTACAGACATAACTAATTACTGTATGAGTAGGAAGACAGTGCGTTCTCATAATGAAGCATATGTTTCTATTCTTACAACATCGCAAATAAAAAAAATAGATTGTTTTTTTGAAGTCAGGTTTTATTCTGAGTGCACTGTCATTGTAGTGACAAGCACATTATTACAATTTTTATTCTGTGCTCAGTTTTTCCATCAAATCAACCAAATATTTATCTTTCAGAAGGAAAACAGGCGTAAAGCATATTACAGTTATACAATTCCCTCATGGAAAAAGAAGCTGCCAATGATAATAAAGGAGTTTTTGTGGAATGGTGTATAGAGCAGGCAGAGCAGAGCAGTACTGGCTGCTGCAGAGGAGTAGGTTTCTGATTTTCAGTGTGGAATAAGAAAGAGCAACTGAAATAATGCTGGAGTTAAAAAACCAAAACGAAACAAAAGCCAAAACAAAAGCTGGCATCTTTTCGGCATCATTCTTACCAGAGAACGGGTAAAAAACCAAAGACATTTTAGAATTATAGTGTGATAAAAACCTGTTGAACAAGAGAGGCAAAAGTGGATGTGACTTTGGCCTGATCATCTCTTTGAGCTATGATTTTCCTGCTCACTGATGATATTTCTACTGGGTTGTTGTCTTACTTCAGGCTATGCTTTCATGTTCAGCCTGGTGCCCATCACCTAAGCGTTACACTGACTTAAGAAACATGGAGCTTAACTCCAAAGGCCTCTCTAAAATGCAATGTTCAAGTGCCTCCTGCTCTTGGTAAATTTATTCTCCATTTCAAAGTTGCTTCTTTCATTTTAGAGAAGCAGCTGAACTTCTTAAACTCCAAGGTCAGATGTTAAGTCTGTGAAAGGCAGGTAAATTAACTGCATTATTTGAGTTGCATTCCCTTGCCTTCACCAAAACAAACCCACCTGTTTTTATCCAACACACTTTCTCTTTGCTCTGTATAATTTATTCAGCCTCTGCAGTGTATGATGTAGGGGTTTATTGCCACCAGTGACCTCCTGACGCACCACAGAGCCAATACAATTAATATGACAGGGGCACTCTGCTCCTCTGGCAAATGTACTCCTTACTTTTTAAGTCATTTGTGTCTAACATCTCAGAGAACAGTGTGGTCCTATAATAAGCCAAACAACTCCTGAAGCAGATGAATACAATCAAACCCTCTAAACTAGATAGGCATCCCAGTGTCACTTCTGCATGTTAAGTGGCAAGTGGGGAGGAAGAGGGAAGAGGAATTACGTGGCTTGAGGTGGAAATTCAAAAATTTGCTGTGACTGGCTTTAGACACTAAAGATGACCTGGAATAGGAATATAACTTGTTCTTTTGCAAAGCTGAATTTCTGTATGCTGTATACTCAGTTATTAGGTGAGAGCACTAATCCCATGTAAGACAGGTTAATTTGAACAACAAATGAGTTAATGCAGCATAAATGAAAGAGGGAGACTTTAATTTTTATTTTAGTAACTTCTGTCGTAGAGAATCCTATTGACAGACTGTTGAAGTACTGCTGAGTCAAGCTGAAGTAATCATTGTGCTGGGAACATTTTCCTTTTTCAGCCATAGGAGACCATATCCTGTTTTGTCTTTGCAGGAAGAGTAATGTGATACTGTTACTGAGCCTAAGGCAAATAAAATAAGTATTTGCTTTATCATTTTGTTTATCTTACATAATGTAAATTGAGGTTTCTTTAATTCTCTAAGAAAAAGCATATTTAATGTCTGTCTGACTTAATGCATTTTTTACCTTGATATAGCAGCAAAGATGGGACCAAAACACATGGTGTCAAAGTCATACTTCCAAAATGTGTGTGAATGTTGGCATATATATGTACCCCATGTATGATTCAGTTTGAAAACCGCATACTGTTGAGTATTCCGAATGCATACTCTCCATGATCACGTAGAAGTGGTGTCTCAAATGTTGATCCTAAAGGCAAAAATTTGGAGAAGCAGGAGAGTGTGAAAATGTAAAGCTTATAAAACATGGTGAAAAATCAATGCCAAACCAATTGATGGAATAAATCTAATTTTAAAAGGAGCCAACAAGATTTTGATTGATGTTCTCAGTTCTGTAGTGCTTCTTTTTTATATTTAAATGGAATTTACGCATTATTTGATTACTCCAGCTATTCTTTTTCGAATGAAAACTTGATGTAGAAATCGTTGTTAGTTTCTGTATTTTTGCAAAGTGAATAAATGTATGTAATAAGCTAGAGAGAAGGTATTTCAAAAACAGAGCAGACTTGCCTACAGTTACAGGCTGTAAATTTAACTAAAAGTGAAAAGAGAGTAAATGTTTCCAGTTCCTAAGAATTATTTCCTGAACAGTGTTAAGTTTGTCTGCCTGCAGAATTCCGAATTAGAGCCTGTTGGTAATGCAGAAATATTAAACAGCATTCTCATCAGCAATAGTTGACCATGCCAGTTTTTGATTAGAAATGACTGGAAAAGAGAGTTCCTGTCCTGTGGAAATTCCAGGAACAATCTAAAGATAAGACTTCTTGCCTGGCTGGCATGTCAGATAGTTAACCTGCCTCATTTCCATTATTATTTTTGAAGGAACATCATCATTCTGTGGTATATTGTAAATTTGAGAAGCAACATTTAAAAATAAAACCCCTTTTATCAAGAGCTCGACTCCTACATATAGCTTCTAAAACACTAATTTCAGAAGAGCAGACATAAGGGTATGTTCAACCCGCAGTGGGAAGTGCACTCACCATCAAGAGTGCAAGTACAATTGGATAAATTATGTGTACAAGCTCTATATGTATGACAACTAAGGTGTGAAGACCTTCCCCTAGTCTTTGTTACAGGCTAGTCAGAGTCTTTTCTTATCATATCTTATTCAAAGCAAAGCATCAGGTAAGATTTTATGCCTGTTGAGCCATTTCTGAGGACAGTGTTGAGTTTTTGATCCTTCCACTTTTGTTTGTGTTATTTGTAAAACTGTCTCCCACACAAAATCAGATGGTGTGGAATTAGAAAATCCCCCTTTTGTTTTATATTTTGTTCTGCTAGTGGTATTGATGTTTGCTGTAAAGGTTTTTTTTTTTTTTCAGATTTGTAAGTAAAGCAAGACTATACAATGGATATTCAGTAGGTAATGATTAAAATATGTCACAATTAAAATTTTTGTGACTACACTTGTGTTCCTTAGGGAAGAATCTTTATGTAACCCGGTATTTGACAGCTAGTACTTTAGATTACTATGTGTCATTTACTGTACATGATAAATGGGATACTGCAGGTGCAGAGAAGTACAATAATTTTTTTTGACTGTCCTCAAAAATGGGAGAAAACAAGGATTATCTCTTACATCTCTTTTTAGAATAAGAGACCATCTGTTTTTTTCCATGCCAATGTAAAGCTTTCTTGTGAAAAGACTTACTAAGTATTTAACTAATTTGAACTTTGCATGAAATATTAAATTAACTTTGCTTTGGCTTAAAGCCATTTCTCTGGCAACAGAGACATATAATCATGTTAAAAACCCTCAGGCTGCTGGAAGCATAATACTGCCTGATGCTATAAGGCAGATGCAAGTTGCGCTCCAAAATGACTACTCAATAAATTGTACCTCTGGTTTGGAGGTAGAATTCCAGGCCTACTAGGTAGGTACAAAAATCCTCTCTCGTGTGATTTGATGACTTTAAATATTGAAAGATTTTTTACTGTCTTGGCCTTTGTCTGAATAGTTAGGCGTTTCCCCTGTGCGCCTCCGGGAAAGCTGTGTCTGTGAAGCTTGTACCCCCTGGCTGGTGCTTCAGCCACAAGGCTGGAAAAGCTTTCAGTGTTGTATCTGACACTTGCTATGTTCGTTGCTGTGTGATTCTGCAGCTTCTTCCCTTTTAATATGCTTCTGTTGAGCCATATTGTTTCTTCTGAGAATTGCTGTGCTTGACAAGTGATGTCCCATTCCATGCAGTAAAATACAGTGATTTCATTACAGTTTAAGGACAGAACTAGTGAAATTGGAGGCAAAAAGCAAGCAGTGGCTCAGAAAGCAAGGCTGTGTGTGGCTGCTGGGTGTGCATTTGTGCTCTGTGTGTATGGGGGGTGAATGTGTATGAAGGAAAGGGAAAAGATGTTTTGCCTTGATGCGGTGAGCATTTTGTAGGCATTCCTGTTTATACTACGATGAGTCTTCAGTATTTATTATCTTGCAAGATCACTTCATCTTCTCTATTAACAGAAGAAAAAAAAGTAGAGACAATGTAGTTTTTGACTGGAATATTGGTAGTTTGATCAGTCACTGTAGTTACATGTCCTAGTCAAAATTTTTACAAACCTGATTGCTAGTATGGGAGTGTATTTGAATATATCAGCTATTTGGTGCAGGTAGCAACCAATAAATGGTATTTTTACTGCAGTTGCATAAAGATGCAGTTGTCATACTAATGCTTTTATGTGAAAATAGACAACAAAACGGAACAGATGTAAGAGTTTCTTCATAGTCTGAGAATCAGATGTCTTAGTAGATTGCAGAAGTAGCCTAATGTTTATAAATCTCTTTCCTGAGCACAGTAAGTGAATGGTTAATCTATGCAGGTCTGATATAAATTGAGTTATCCTGACTGATGCCATCTGAAAATGACACATTATTTCTTTAATTCGTTTTATCCCAGGCATCCAGTGTTTGTGCATTTTACAATTTACTTTTAATCTAGGTAAACAAAAACTCACCAGCATGAAGAGAAATCACTGGTTTCCTATGTAGTTTAATTTAAGAGTTCTAGCTTCATCATTAACCTCCTAAATTTTTTAATTCTTAGATATTGACAGTTCATGTTTCCTCTCAGGTTTAGCTGTGATAACTGCAGGAGGTAATGACATTTTAGTCCTATTGTAGCTAAGCCTTACTGGGCTTACGGATCTTTGTCTTCTGGATTGTGGGCTTCTCTGCCTGGGTTTTTGCTTGGAAACACCTGTGAGAGGAAGCCTTACTTCCCTCTTATTTCCCTGTGCCTGCTTTCCCAAAGATGGCTGATTAGTATGCAGTAGACTAAGCAAACTAGTTGTATCTGAGACAGTGGAAGAGGCAGCAGTCTCAGACGTGTAAGATAAGCAGTATGCTGGGATGGCATACTTCAGGGTTGCATTTGTGGACAGTATATATGGAGAGTATTTGGAGGGTTATTACTGCTAAATAATAGTAAGATGCTAAAAAGCCATTCATTCAGATACACATGGCAAAATGAAACATTGGTGAAATCATGTGTCTTGGATCTGCAAGAGGGGAAGGAGAAGAGAAAAAAATTCTGCTTAGTGCAGAGAAAAGCAGGAAAGCAGGAAAAGGTATTGCTGATCACTGTCACTGTCACAGAGGGACCTTGACAGGCTTGAGAGATGGGCCTGGGCAAACCTCATGAACCACAAGAAAAAGTGTAAGGTGCTGCACTTGTGACAGGGCAATGCTGTGCATGAACACAGGTTGGGTGGAGAGGGACTGAGAGCAGCCCTGAGGAGAAAGACTTGTGGGTGTTTGTGGGGAAAAAGCTCAGTATAATTTGGCAATGTGTGCTCGCAGCCCAGAAAGCTAATCATGTCCTGGGCTGCTTCCAAAGCAGCATGGCCAACAGGGTGAGGGAGGGGATTCTGCCCCTCTGCTCTGCTCTGATGAGACCCCACCTGCAGTGCTGCATCCAGCTCTGGGGTCCCCAGCATAAGGAGGACATGGACCTGCTGGAGTCTGGAGGAGATCCATTAAGTCAATCGCAGGGCTGGAGCAGTCTCTTATGAAGACTGGCTCAGAGAATTGGGAATGTTCAGCCTGGAGAAGGCTGCAGGAAGACCTTAGAGCAGCTTTCCACTACTGAAAGGGGCCCTACCGGAAAGCTGGAGAGGGACTTTTGACAAGGACACGTAGTGATAGGACAGGGGGGAATGGCCTTAAACTGGAAAAGGGCAGGTTTATATTAGATATTATGAAGAAATTCTTTACTGAATGGGTAAAAAAAGGATGAGCTCATGAGCTTTGTTTTCATTCTTTATGGTGGCAAATCAATCAGAAATGCATGCTGCAGAAGAACATATTACAAAAATTATATTGAAAAGAGGTACATGCAGACAGTTTGTTGCTAGTGAAGACTTAGAGTATAAATGAACTTATCTGTTCCAGTTGTTGTATTGTTCAGAAAGCTGTCTTTCATGATACATAAGGAATGGAGAATGTGTCCTGGATTTATTACTCAAACGTATTTTGATGGCTGTGTTCCATTAAGGGAAAGAGAACCTAAGTTTATTCCTTATATCCAAGTAGAACTAAGACTAGACACAGAGAGAAAAGGTTACCTTAAAAAATACTGCACATTTATAATTATTAAGGGTAATGTAATAATTACATGCTTCTGTTGAAAGATTAAAATTTCATTTGATATCCAGAATTCCAGTTAAAAATAGCAAAAAGTACATCAGCCTGTACATACCACCAACAAGCATGTTTACTTGCATGTGTTTATGAAACATGTCTCTTAGCATCAGTCACATATGTTTCACCAATTAAGGAGCATTGAAAGAAAATAAACTGTAATGTTTCCGTGCAGCTAGCTTGACAGTAATGTTGTGCACCAGAGAAAAACATCATCTTGTATTTTGTGTGTGCAGTTATGAAGAAGGTAGACCCTTCCCTTCAATATGTTGCTTTCACACAGTTGGTTTGTCTTCTCTTTTCCTCTTCCTTGGAAGGTTCCAAATTTTATTAAGTGAGAACAATTCAAAACTCATAGTACTTCAGCTGTGTTCAGCTTCTGAAGATTCAGGGTGAAAGGCAGTTTCTTTGTCTATTTACTGATTTCAGCTGAGTAAAGAAAAAAGGGTAAAACCAAAATGAGAATTTGCTACATATTATTTGCTGTGTATTTTGCTTTGTGTCTTTTGGACTGCTTTTCTAAATGGATTTGTGAGGTGTTTTGAAAGGCTTTTTCCACATGTACATGAAGCTGCTGCTTATGTGTTACTTTGCTGTGGAAAGGGCTTCTGTCAGGTTCAGACCTCATTGGGTTCTAAATTATGGTCTCTTGTGAAATTTAGTTTTTTGGCTTTCTTGGGAACTATGAAGCCAAGGAATGTTTTATCCCACAGGAAGTCCATTCCTTCAGCCAGTGGTGAGAAATGCTACAACTGAGAACAAAGCCTGATACTTAACTTGTCTTTTGAAATGTTGTGGTGATTTGACTTTTTCTCATCATTTTCACTCATGGCAATTGTCTTCTCATGTGTTACAGAACAGGAGCAAACGCCTGGAAAAAGTCCACGTTGTTCTTGGGAATAAACCCTGTGATTTGGATTCACTTATTTCTACCCTGGCCTATGCCTACTTTCTAGACAAGGTAATGGAAAAATTGGACTGAGTGGTCTTAATTCACTTGTTCCAGGTTGTTACAGACATCTTTTTGTTCAGTCAGTTACTGTAAAAACATTTTTTCTGGACAATGATTTTGTTATTATCAGAGGTGAGTATTTAAAAGATAAGTAATCTACATTTTTTTCCATATGAAAATGAATGAGTGGGAATTAGATGTCTTATTGAATAGCAGTAAAAAAATCAGTCCTGTGCCTCATTCCCTAATCCTTTTCCTCTTCTGGTTTCCCAGATACTCTGTAGGAGGCAAATGGAGACAGATGAACAAAAAAAGCACAATTTTTTTTTTTTTTAATTAGGTAAAGGGGAAAAAACTCCAAACAGAAAATCCAGGCTGCTTCTAATTGCTCACTCTGTTAAAATACCCTCTTGATGAAAAACAGGTCCAATTTTATGCAATTCTGACAAATGCACACCTATGTTACAGGTCAGTCCTGCCGATGTTCTTTGCTTACCTGTGTTGAACCTACCAAGAAGAGACTTTAGCTACTTCACTGAGACAAGATTTATTTTGGAAGAGCTGAATATCCCAGAGTCATTCCATATCTTCCGAGATGAAATCAATTTGCATCAGCTGAATGCCGAAGGGAAGTTGTCTTTAACACTTGTAAACAGCAACACGCTGACAAGGTATTGCGTTTTATGTACAGTAAGATGGCTTATGTGCGTTTGAGCTGTTCCAAAAATTACATTTTTTCTGTATTAATATTCATATTGCTATGTTAACACAGACCTAAAAAAAAGAAGCTAAGATATATTTTATCTCCCGTTATGTTCAGTAAATCTAACAAGGTGAACAGTTATCTTTGCATCACTTTTAATGGAACTTCCACTTTTAAGAACCTTGTGTTTTCACACATCTTAGATTAGATATTTTAACTGAGTTAAGTAGTCTGGAAGTTTCCTGTGGCCAGTAGATAAGAGATCAGAGTTTTTTCCTGCTTCTTGGTTGGCTTTCCTTTAAGAGTCTTATATTGGTTTGCAGGTGTCCAGACACTTGAGTATGTGCTGTTAAGATGGCTGATGGATTATTGTGGTCCTTACCAACTACAGCCTTTCAGAAGGCTCGGAGTTGCTCTCTGGAAGACCACAGTCCATACACCCATTCTTAAGAGGGACTATTTACAAGTGCCTTGTGAATCTTTTATAGAGAGCTGCTTTATAATGGTCTGCCTGTCTTGCCCAGAGTGAAAGATGCTGTTTGCTTCCAGCTCTCCTTAGAACATCATTTAAGACAAATAGCATCCTATGGCCCCATCGTACTCTGAGAAGTTACTAGATTAGACTAAAAGTAGGGAAAATCTGAAGAGAGAAATATCTCATAGCTGTTGTTGTGTTAACTGCCATCAGCTCAGTACATCATTCACTCCTCAGAGTAAAAATTATCTGTAAGATCTGCTTTTTGTTTATTACTCTCACTTCCTGCGTTGCTCCTTTCTAAAGGATTACAATTAGTATTTCATGATTAAAATTAGTTTGGCTTGGTTATTGCTATTGCAAACAGAAACTTAAAGTATCTAAATGCAAAAGAAATATTTTTTGTAAGTTTTCAGAATATTCACTTGGGAAAATCCTGTATCTCCTCAATATAAAGGGGGCTATTTTCAGCACATGTAGAAATACTTTTTTTCAAATTATTAGTTTTTTATAGATTTTGATGAAGGAGGTGTTGTACTTAGTGATGTATCAAGCAGTAAAAGAACTCTGAACACTTAATTTAAAAAATTCATGGTTTTAGGACCTCTGTGACATCCTTTGGCTTTATTGCAGACTTCCGGTAGCTATAACAATGCTGTTGTAGTCCAGAATTTTTTAAAAAATCCTGCACTTTTTACTGGGTTGTCTAAGCAGCTATGAAGATAAATATATGTATAACTTTTAAATTTGCTTGATAGTGAGGATAAAAGTTTGGAATCAGCTGTTGTCAAAGTCATCAATCCAGATGAGCAGTGTGACAGGAGCCTGGAGTTACAAGCGTGTTCTTCCTCCATAGTCGTAAAAGAGATTCTTCAAAAGGCACCAGAGTTAATCACTCAGCAACTGGCTTATCTCCTCAGAGGTGAGAGATTACTCTTTATATTAAATACTGAAAGGTTTAATGGAGTGTTTCTGAATTTGCTCATGCAGAAAGAGTGTGATCCATTCTTTGGTTAACAATCCCTTTAAAGACCACAGGAAGCTTCATAAAAGAAGCAGGGAGTAAAGAGTTTGTTAAAGAGTAACATTATATTGAATATTAAAAATGTGCATTTAAAAATAGGCATGAGAGGTCTTTGCTGTATCACTAGACAAGAATATTAAATGAAGCTGTCGACATACCAGCTGGGTAGCTGGAAAAGCTGTGCAGTTCGTTGATTCCAGGGGCATTGTGGACAGCAATATGGATTGGAATCTAATATTTACAAGTTAAAGCTTCTCCCTCCCAATGGTGGTACTTTTCTCTAGAATGATATTTTAATGGTATGATGCAAAACTTCTGCTCTTTAAAAACAGTGTTACCAAATCTTCATTGTGCTCTCCTTTTCTTTTGTGTTGTATGCCCAGTAGAGTACAGAGAGGGGGTGGGCTTCAACAATCAGAAGTATTTTCTTCTCTGTCTTGGAAGTTCATAATTTGTATTCATTTTCTTGGTTTATTTGCTGCAGCAAAACTTTCCAGTTGGAAATAAAATTGGTGTTGAAAAGAACAGTCACTGCTTTTAAGTTACTTACTGAATTTTAATAATGTTCAGTGAATTTTATAGGTTTTAAGTTTTAATTATGTGAAACTGTTAAATGTCCTTTTAAGAAATTAATGTGGGCATGTTTAATGACGATTATGAAAATTTGTTTACATTTAGACTTCAGAAGCAACTAGAATCTTGGCTTATCATTGTACTCCTCACTGTGAGAACTAATAAACATGTTATAAGAAATCACAAAAGTTAATTTTTAAAAAATATTCCACGGAATAAGCATTAACAGTAACACAGCGTTTGGCCTGCCCTTACAGTATCTTTTCATGCTAACAAGCTTTAGTTAACCTGCCATGAAACGTTTTTGTAAGCTCCAAATTTCTGTTGAGTAGCTCTCCAGGAATCTAAGCAAATGACCAAGCATAATAATTGGTTTTGGATGCAGAACAAAAAAGACATTTTTGGGGAATATCAGGATACTTGTTTGTTGGTGGAGGGTCAGGAGGGAGAGGTCTGAATGATGTTCAAGAACATGTTCAAGTACTGTATGTGAACGTGCCAGCATGTTTTGTGCTTCTAATCTGTATCCAAATTAAAATAAAGTGCTTTTATTAGTGTTTGCATTAGAGATAGCACTTCCAGTTTTGGGGAATATAGTAGCTAATTTTAAATTTTTTTTTTTTATCAATGAGTACTTACATTTTCATTATTATGTTTGGTAGTGCATAGAGGGTAAAAAGTCCCTGCATACCTTCTTTTGCATGGTGTGAGAAGTGACTGGCAAAGCCTAGGGAAGAAAACAACAAAACACAGCTGCACTTGAGACTTGATGCTTATCTACTTCTCCTAGCAATGCAGGTCATATGGATAAAAGGTGAAGCAATGCAGCAAGTCCTCTCGGTCTCTTAAAACAGAAAAAGTTACTGGTACTTAAGAATCTTTCATTACAAATTTAGAAAAGTCAGTGAACCCATCTCTGGTTTTGATGAGATTAATTAAAAAGTTAAAGGTCATAGGCATTAATGTATGTAAATGGCAGATCAAACTACAACAGTCTGAAAATAAAAGATTAAATACAACCTGCCAGGTCTAGCTTTTGTGTTTCTTTGCACATATTGTGGTCTTTTATCATGAGGTATAGCTTCTTAAATTCATCTTACCATAGCACAGGAAACAAAGGGACCATGTATTGTGGTCTGGAAGGAGGGGTGGCTGTTTTATTCTCACAACTGATGATTGTAGAGGCTCGCAGGTTGTCACCTCTCTCTGGGGGCACTTCACAGGCAGAGACACTACGAAAAGGCTCTGCTGTGTTTTTCACATTGCGTTATGTTACTTCCAGTGTAAATCTGTATACGATTAGTATGTCTAAATTTCAGGTGAAGTTCAGAATAGAAGGCCAAAGTAGAAGTCAGAGTGTTAAGAATTAGGATTTTATTTTCATAAAAACCCTGAGAGATGCTGTTATCTGAGTCTCTGAGCTGGGAAGTCCTCTTTCATTTTCTGACTTTTCAATGAGTATTTTGCTAGGAGACTTGTAAGATAATAGAAATTCTCATATTGTAATCATTATCATGTCATGACCAAGACAGTTTCATTTTTTGCCTGTTTTTGAAACTTCTTTTTTCTTAACATGTGTTAGCAATTTTTAAATCGTAATGAAAAGGGGCTTGTTTATAACCTGCCACATTTCAACTTTGAGCAAACTTTACCTGCTTGTCTATGTTTAAAAAAAAAGTCAAGAGAAAAGATATTTTCTGAGCATTATTGATTTAGGCATTTTTATATTTAAAGATTTTTTTTAGGTGAGTGCTTTTCTGGTATCTTTGTCTCCTTATCAGACGTGATATAAGCTAATTCTGCTGTTGGGCTTTTGAGTACAGTCTGCTTGGAGAGTCAGTGTGGTACAGCCATATTTGCCTTAAGTTAGAGCTTGTGCTGTCCCTGGATTTGTGCCAGAAGCAAACAATTATAGTACCTGCCAGAGTCTTGGGCCTGTATTATTTTATTTCTCAAGAGATGTTTAAAAGGGGACTGTTGCCAAACTCAAGATCCATTAAACTGCTGAATCATTGCATTCTCTGTTGCAGCCAGCTGGCAAGGATGTTATTCCAAGCACTCACTGTCAGGTATCTTGGGTCAATGCACTCTCAAAAATGCCTCGTTATGTTTATTTGTATAAGGCCTTGAAGGATGCCACAAGGTGCAAACCGCAACATGTAAATATAGACAGATTTCCAGCAAGACCGTCAGCAGTTTTTTTAATGTGAATCTGCTTTTGCTGGTGATGAGCTGCGTAGTTGAGGTCTTTCCATGCCCTGTTGGGGCAGTCTGACTTTGAGTAGAGAAGATTAGTTTGTTATTCCAGCCACCCAGACAAATGTTAAGAAATGCCCTTTTAAGGACTTTGGGAATTATGCCAGGATTTTTTTTTGTTCTGTCTTGTACATTGATCAGACGATTCACATGTTCCCGCATTGATGCATCCTTAATATGTATGCCAGGAAGAAAGGATCATTTTGACCTGCACCAAACACTGCACTTTCTTGGACTGACACTTCTATTTTAATATATGGACGCAGTTTATTTGGAGGCCGTGGTTCTCCTCTCTTCTCCCCAGTTACATTTTATTCCAGCTTCATCACATTTCCTTTTAATTACAATAAAGATTGCTTACTTGGATATGTTTACAATTTTGGTTTGTGGTTTTTTGGGGGTTGTGGGGGGTATTATGTGTGTGAGGAGCGTTGAAGTATACTTTCCAGGAGGGACTGTTGGTTTTTACCTTTTCCCTGTCCTTTATTTTTTGCTGGTTATGGAACAAAACCTTGACAGGAGAAATGCCTGTATTTTTGTTGTACTGTTTCTCTCAGCCATAAACTTATAATTCAGGAGATGCTTGTGCTGTTCTTAATGTTTTCCCAAAACGACTTCTGCCTTCATTAGATCATGTTTAATATTAATGCACAGCAATTGCTTTTGGCAAAACTAATGCTTCACTTCCAAACTGGTTTGCAAAAAAAAGGAATAAAATGCACATTTTTTAAGAGCCTTAGTCGATTTTCTAGTGACCTCTTCTTCAGAAAAAAAAAAAGTAGTAAAGTGTGGTGTACACAAGAAATAATATTGAATCTTGTATTGCGTATTATATATTTTTTTCCTTGCTTGTAAATAGGCAGAGCAGCCACTGTTATGCTTTCAGAAACCCTGGGGGAGTTGCACTAGCCCTCAGTAAAATCTGCAGGAGATTTCTGAGACCATGTATTGCTTTTACAGCAGGTATTTATAAGACAGCACATGACTAAATGGACTAATGACCTTTGGTCAAGCAAAAGTACCTTAAGTGAACTCTTTTTCTAGACTACCTGGAATCTTAACTGTCACAGGGATGCTGAGGATGCCTGGGAGAGAAGAGGTGTGCCTTTTTTTCCTGCTGATGAGGCCAGAATTGAAGAATGATCGTAGCATTAAAGGACAAGTAGATGTTGGTCTTAGGGCTTGCTGACCCCCTAGTAATTTGAGAGTGATACTTTTCTGGCTTTCATCCTAGTAGAAAAGTTATCAGTTGCAAGAACCACAGTATTGCTGTGACTAGTGACAAAAGCAGCCCTTTGAAAACCTTTCTAAGGTGTCTGCCTATGGTGAATGAAACTCAGCGTCATGTTGACTTCCAGACTGGTGAGATTGGTCGCATATACAGCTCACACCTCTTGTTCTTCTACATTTTCCTGTATGTTTATATTAGGATTTTCTCTTGGTCTTACCCAGATATTCCATTCCCTGAAGCACACACAGCTGTGGTAAAAGTTTCATACATCGTGTATCTGAGGTTCTGTGCAGATGGACAGACTGCCTAACTCATCCTAGTGCTGCTGGAGGGCTTTATGGAATATGCTGTAGCCTCCCTCCAGCAGGTATGATGAAGTTGAGCACATGTGGTAGATGCAGCACTTCCTGCTGGAGTCTCCATTTCCTTTGTGTGTGCATGAACAATTTCCCTTTCTGTTTCTGGAGGAAGAAAAAAAGCAGAAAATTGCTGTTGCTAAAATATTTCATGCAGCCTGGTCTGTGTGCTGCCATTTATCCAGATGCAACTCTCTGCTGGCTGAAAGCGTGTTGCGGGGCGTCTAACCCATTCTGGTCACCACTGTTTCAAAGGTATAGAATATATCTCAAGAGTATATATGTAGCACAAGCACTGTTACCTGCTATGGGGTTGGACAACAAAGAGATGTTTTTAGATGAATTATCATGGAGGCTGCTGATTGAGAAATTTTCTTCCTGTTAGAGGGACTGAAAACCAGGCCTTGAGTTGGGGTATAGATAATGGGTATAGATATCACGGGTGCTTTGTGTATCAGTTATTTACCTGTAGAAATCTGAATTGTACTTGTTATGGAGCCAGGTTTGTGTACCTAAATTTAGAAATGTCAGTCTGGATCAGTATACATGATTTTCATGCAGTCTATATTTATTGAATATTTTTAATACTATGAAGTAGAGCAGGAGCATTGTCTTAAAGTGATTGAAAGACTGACATAAAAAGCTGCTGTGAATTAAAAGTATGTTGGCAGTTACAATATCTGTAATAGAAACACAGAATGGAACTTCATGTATTTGTATTTAATTCCAGAAATTAGTATCTGATGGTGAGCAGCTTTTGGCTTGTTAAGCATTTTTTATTATTTAATCCACACAGGATTTGTCTAATAACGGTGTGTTTACTTAGCATGGCACAATTATTTCGTTGCAAGTGCTTTGTGAATTTTGAAGAAATGCTGTTTGTTATTTCATGTGATGACATTGTAGGAGAAAAGAAAAATGAATATATAGTAGATGTTTGGATCCTAGCTCATCTGGTGAGATTGAGGGTGATAGTGTCAAGGTTTTTCATTTACTCTTTTTTGCTCTGTGCTAAAGCCTAAACACTTTGTTTTGCAGTAACTGACTTTTCGTTATTGTACTCATTTGCTCATTGACCCAGCATGATGCAATGAAATCATACACTTGTTTGAAATTCTTGTGCACAGTAGAGTAATAAATAATTTCAATGCTGAAGTATAAGATTTTATTATCCTGACTTTACTGTGAGTGATTGGAAGCAAGCACTGTCTTTGGATATATTAATAAATGGGATCCCAATCTCCAGGGAATGAAAGGGTGATTTTATGTGCAGCACATAGTTGTCTGAAAAGACATCACTCTCACTTCAGTATTGTAAGATGATTCCAATCACTATAAAGTTATTTACTGGGTCATGTCCCTCTTAAATTTTAAAATTCTGATTGTCTGAATTGATGTTTTTTTGATGTGTCCATTGACAAGAATTAGCCAGAGTCAGTTACACCGCAGTGACCAATGACTTTAAGATCGTTTAGTTCCAACACCTCTGCCATGGACAGGGATACCTTTCACTGGTCCAGGTTGCTCAGAGCCTGGTCCAGCCTGACCTTGAACACTTCCAAGGGATGGGACATCCACATCTTCTCCTATTCCAGTGACTCACCATCCTCACAGTAAACTATTTCTTCCTTATGTCCATTGTAGGAGTTCACTGACACGTCTGTAGAAGGAAGGCTGACAATTTATGTTTCAAAACACACCAGCACTTGGTCTAATGCTTGGAGAGAGGAACATAGGCTGGTGTGCTGTTGGCTGCTGCTGGCCGTGCTGCACAGCTGTGTTGGGTGGGTGTACAGAAGCGTGCTGCACACTGTGGCAGCACTGGGACCAGCCCGTTAGCTGTAGCAGAGACACCAAAGAGGCGCCCAGTTCAGATTTAGGAGCTTCATGTTAGGAGGATGTTTCTGGGTGAATTCAGTGAACTTTCAGAGGAAACAACCTCCGAGAAGGAAAGGGCTTGGGAAGCAATACAGTAAGCCTTCTTGTTTCTGTAGTGCCTCTTTGATATTTACAGGAGACAATGATTTTTTTGTCTTTCCATGTTTCAGGAAGCATTCTTTTCAAGTGCATGTCTTTGGAAGCTGACAGAATTACAGAGCAGCAGGAGAAAGTACTGTCAATTCTGGAGGAAAAGTTTCCAGATCTTCCACCACGAGAGGAAATTATCTCTGTTCTTCAGGAGACTCAGTTTAATGCCCAAGGTAGTGCTACTTCCTTCCATTTTTCAGGCCTGGTACTAATTTATTTATGTAACTGTATCAGAATATTGTTTTATTGCGTGTGGTGAAAATAGGTGCAGCATGCTGTCTTCGTTGACAGTTAAGTGTAGTATTTTAAATTAAGTTGCTTACATTCTAAATCATGGAATTGTGATTTCTTTTGGGGAACTACTAAACTCATGAATAATCTTGTATTGTTTTTACAGATGAAGTTAACATTAATTTATTTCATATATTGCTTTTACAAGTGTATGCTCATCAAGAATTCATGTTGATTCACATGGACATAATGAATGTGCCAGCCCATGTGCAGAAATTGTGTTGCAGTTGCCTATGTGGTGTGGAAGTAGATTTTGTTTTATGACCCTTCCAAGATTTACTAAGGGCTGTGTACAGCTGAAGTGAATTTGACATCAGACTAAGATGAAGGAAGCAGTGGGAAAGTTGCAATTCTTTTGCTTTCTTCTGATAGAAATACCAAATAGAAATATTCAGTGATCTAAAGTGGCAGTGTTTGAACCCAAAATTTAATAGCAGGCTTTTCAAGGGATGCTGTGGAAGCCTGAAGAAAACTGTTGCAATAACTCTTACATTTTTTTACTAGCATTTGCTGCCAAGTTTTTACCAAAGAGTGAATATTAAATTCCTGAGATATTTCTCTGTTAGGTACATCAGGTAAGCACAGGGTCTGTGCAGACTCAGGGTCTTTTTTTATTGTTCTCTATCTGCCCATATGCAGAAATCAAAATTCAGAGCATCAGCCTAAGACATCTGCCCTATCTGGTAGATAAGGACAGAATTTGAGGTGCTGCTTCCTTTGCCCTTTCTTTCGGTGAGATTACAAGCTAATCTAGTCCAAGTCTATAAACATTCATGTGAATTCTCTTAAGTTCCTCCACTCAGGTAATCACAGTTCAGGAATGAACTGTATGCAGTCTAGATTGGAAAGCAGCAGTGAAAGTGGCTTTTATGGAGGTCAGTTCTTCATTCTGCCAGTTACCAGGGAAAATGGTTTAGTACTGGTTATCATGAAGTTTTCCCTAATACCACATGCAAAACTTGTACAGGTAAACGTAGTGCATTCAGTCTGCATGGTACTGGTTGCCAGTAATTTACATATGTCACATGAGACATGAGGAGGGCACTGTCATGTACTCTTTTTGCTTATAGCTCCTGTTTTCTGTGTATCATAAGGTACATGTTTAGTGTATATTCATATGACTTAAGCATATATTGCATGTGACTTTTCTGTTAGCAGGATGCTGCTGAGTTTCAGAAGCCCCTTGAAGGATGTAACCACTGCTGAGTATTTTACCTTATTTACCTGTTATTTGAGGCAATATTAGGACAATTCAGAAAAAAGTTCTCAGTTTCATGCAGAAATAGTGATTTATTGGCCTGAATTAATTTGTTATTTGAGGCACAATAGGTTGCAGCCCACCAGAAAGTCTGTAGGTTATATGCAAAATTTTTTAAATGACAGAGGTATATGTTCATCTTGTAATTGGATTGAATGCAGTAGCTGGACTCTGTACAGGAACAGTAATGAAAGGATTAATTTCCTTGACTCAGGTTGGTACTTACTTCCCTCTTTAAAATCATTTATACAAACACATGGTGGATGTTAAATTCCTCAGCTGTAAAGGTTAGTGGACATTTTAGTTGTTGCTCTGCACTCAGATAGGTGGATTGCAGCGTTCTTTACATAGACATTTCGCTATCATGCCTGTATTGCAATCACGTGATATAACTATGACCCTCTATATAACATATATTTGTTTTGAGAATCTTTACAGCGTTTTAGACAAACATCTCCAATGAGGGAAGCTTAGGCACCTGGATTTTCAACACACTGTGCTTAAACATGCCAATATGTCTGGTTGCAATTCCAGTTTTACACCATTGTTTCTGATGATAATGTTTCTGTGGCACATACATATATACTTAGTCCATAAATGATTTGATGTACATAAGAAAAACCCATTGGTGTTACCAGTTTGTGAAGAAGGTCAGAAATATTGATGACTGTGTTTAGAGAATATCTAAAGTGCCTTGCTTTTGAACATTTCCACAGGTGCTTTTCAATGTATTACTTATTTCAGAAGTATTTTATATTGGCGATTTCATGTTAGACCACAGAAATGGTCTGTCTATACATTTATCATCAGCTGGAATTATGTTCACTTAAAAAATTGAGTGATCACATAGGAGCACAGGTGTTGCAGGAGACTTAATTCTTCATGCTTGTTGTTAGTGTGTATCCTCCCTTAAATCTCTTCCTTAAAAAAATATCCCTCTAGAAACACTAAGCATTGAAATATTAATGTTGGTTTTAATTCTCTCGTATGATATCCTGAAATACAGAAGGTTCAGCATTAAGGTCTAAGGTGTGTTTTTAATTTATGTTGATGCATATATCAGCTGTAGATATTTGTATATGTGGAAATTTGTTTCTTTTCTCAAACAGATCTGAGTATTGAGGAGATTATGCTCAAGGATCTGAAGGAGATTTCAGATGGAGAAATCAAAGTAGCAATTAGCACTGTGTACATGACACTGGAGGTAAGAGGACACTTAACATGTTAAACAGCCTTATTGCATATGGAGATGGTTCTTTAAAACAGATTGTGAACAAGTTATTTTCTCAATATTTTTTCAGTATGAGCAGAATTTTCAGTGATTTAACTAACGTTGAGAGAAGTAGTAGCTATTTGTTATCTGATTTACATGATTATGGTATTATGATTATTTCCTCCCCTTAGATTGTACCAGGGTGTGTTAAAAACAGTGGCATAAACAAATTGCAGCCTTTGGGTGAATTGAAGGGTGAGCATTCTGTTGTACTTCAGTAGGTAATTACTAACTAGGACTTTGTTCTACCTTTCACTTACAGTATGGCATAAAATTTTATGAAGTCAGCTCTCAGCTGTTTGAGGGGATGGGAGATTTTTTCATGCCTTCTAGAAATCTACCTTGAAAATGTGTAATGAAGTTAGTCCATTGCCACATTACCTAAATTAAATGCCTGTTGGTAGAAACAGAAGTACCTCAACAGGCCAGAAGTTAGTAAAATTTTGATATTTTTAATCAAAACCATAGATTTGTCTTTATGGGTATCCCTGAGACAGCCTGAAAGTGACTACTTGGATTTTGTTTCTTGAACAGTCCCAAAAATTTTGTAAATGCTTAGGCAAAACTCTTGTGTAGTATGTTTTGAATCATTATCTCAAGACGATTTGTGTTACAGATGTCAGTAGCTATCTACCTGAAGGAGAGATACATGTTTCTGGATATTATGTAAAAATATTATTTTAAAAATATGAATGCTTAGATCACTCAACAAGTATGACATGACACTATTATTTCTGGTTGAAGTTTGCATACTGACGTATTGATTAATAATAAAACCGAAGTGGTCTGAAGAAAATCTCAATAACAAAGACATCTTTATATAGTATATGTTTGTAATTTTTAGTCTCTTCATTTGTTTGCTGGTCACCTGTACGAAAGTATTTGAAATGTAGAAGAAATTGTCATCTACTTTTGCAGTAAATCAAAACTTTTTGTTTACCTTGAGTGCTATTTAAAAAAAAGTAATTCTCTTGAATAGTTCTTCCCTTGTATGTCCTAGGAGATTTCTTACAATATGTGTCTTATGATGCTTTTTGCAAAAAACAAGGTACTTCTGTGGTTTAAGAAGTTTTTGGTACAATCCAGCTAATAATTATCAATAGATTTCTGCTTGCGTACTAAAATACACAAAGCAAATTGGGTAGCAAAGCTTCAAGAAATGAACTAGAATCTGTTAGTTTTCAGTTAGTTGTTTCAGTATTAAGCAATCTTTACCACCAAAACTGCACTGCTTTATGAACCATAATTTGATCCTGAAAATTATGCCTAGGCTGGGAGGAAAGGGGATGGGGAGAATATTGTAAGATAAATCTCCGAAAGAGAAAATGGGATTTTAAAATATTCTTAATAAAATCTTCATCTTCTTTTGTTTTTAAATCTTTCTCTTTTACTCTGTCAGTTTCAGTTAATGGTGGACAGAGCTAGGAGCTAATTACGAGCTCGCTTTAGCATTACATTTTCTTCTCGTTTATTTTGCATTAAATGAGGTTTAATAACTATGTAGAATACAGACCTTGCACTCCACAGATCTAAGCTGCAGGTAAATCTGTCTGAAGTCGTCTTTGCTACTCTTCATGCTCAAATTAATTGTAACTCAGAACTTACCTTCCCTTTGACTGAACCTCACCATTTGACTTTGTCAACAGTAGATGTTCCTAGTCCTCAAAGCAGGCAAATTTTCAGCCTTTTTTCAGTGACAGTGTAACATGTGATGCTGACTTACCTTGGCAAAGAAGTGTTAATATGTGGTGGTCCAGCAGTAAATATTTCATAATTGTTTTTCTTACGTAGTTAGTGGTCGTTGTGGAGGGCAGAGGAGATTCATTTGCCTGTAAGAACGAACTGAACAGATTTTACTCATGGTAGATGATTTTTACTCCCAGTCTGTTAAGGAATTTTATTACTAGTATTTTTGATGGCATTTCTTTCTGGAAGTCACAGATACCTTCCTCTGCTTTTTGCTGTCTGTTGTTCTGCTGTGAATAGTTTGTGCCGGAAAGGGCTAACTTCTCAGGGGTGTAATTGACTTTTTTTCCTATGTGTAATGTTTGCAAAGTTATTGGGATGGAGATGAGTTTTGCATTTGCTGCATTGATGCCTTAGGATTTTGGCTTTTATATTTTTCAGATCTTGTACTTTAGTGTGTAACTCTAAAACTCCGTATAGCCTGTTAGCTACTGTTCTCCCATTCTGGTTAGACATAACAAATCTTCCCTAGGCCTGAGACTTAAGGACACTTTGTTGTCCCAGGCCCTGAAATATGTAAACAAAGCCTCTAAAAAGGGGGAACAAACTTGGGGTAATGACATCATTACCTGAAATTGTAATTGGAGAATTAACCATGATAGGCAAATAGACCAAACTTATAAAAGTGTGAAAAACCTGTGACCCATTGTCCATTTTGGGTGTAGCCCTAGGGCTCTGTCTGCCCATAGTGTACTTTATTGAAGCCCTCTCAATTTTGTCTAGCCTCTGTTTTTAGGTAGCACCAGCAAGGCATCAACGTTACTGCTCTTTGTTCAAACATTTTCTGAAAACCCACCTTTTTGGTGCTTGACCAGCAAAAGATGTTTTTTTACTCAGTGTTATTAGCGATAGGAATCACATGTAGTTACTTCAGCCAGTATCAGATGCACAACACATATAAGGACATCACTGACAAAACTGTCCAGACCTGTCTGTTCAGTTCAGAATTCTGTTATGAACTCAGAATACACAAACTTTAATGAATTCATTATTTTCTCAGCAGTAACAATGGTAATTTGTTATTTGTCCTCAAAGTGCTCCACAGACGTTACCTGATGATATATTAAGGAATCATGAAGAACAGGTTTGTCAACAGGTGTTGAACCTCTAGCGTGTTTGTGTTTTTGCTTCTTCAGAAGTATCACAAGGTCACTTTTTTTTCTTAGTAATCAACAAATATGCAAAAGTATCTTCCATTGAAGTGCTTTCCATAGGGCAGTCATTCTGTGTGGATGTGTTTAGGTTCCTGTAAGAGTCTATATGCAGCTTTGCATAGGCATTTCTGGCCTTCCTGGATTTAGGTGGCATTAAAGCTGTAAGTTGAAAGCAGACCTGTGTCACCATTGACTGGCAGAGTGTATGCTGCTTGGATTTCACATACATAACCACTTTATTTTTGAAGAGAATGACAGAATAAAAGTGACACTGCCCAGATCACAGTTATTTTTGTTGCCTTTGCTGGAAAGTTTCCCCAGGTCATAATAATGATTACTCATAGGATATTTTCACAAAATTCAATGCATGTGTTACAGTTAATTTCTGTTACATTATGTTATACCCTGAGAGTATCTTTTGCTGCTTCTCTGCTGGAATTCTCTTGGAAATGAGAAATGTCTTCTCAATGTGACTTTCTGGAAAAGTAATTTTTTTTCCTGAGAAAGGAATACTTCTGTTGTAAAGCGAACTCTGTTCTCTGTTTTTGTAAGTGTGGTGCACTGGGAGAACAATCCAGGTTTCATGAGTGTTCAGTTTGGTTGAAATGGCTCAATATAGCATAGATTAATAATATGCTTGTTGGACTAAGTCTTTTATCTGTTGGTTCATGAAAATTTATTCTAACTACTCACAGAACTTGCGAATATAGAAAATCAATTACCACATGAGGAAGCAGGCCAGTCAGTTGAAAACAACGTCTGTGATTGTCTGCTACTGACTGTGACAGACAAGGGATTGTATACATTCTGAAGGGTGCCTGGTCTGTTGAGGTTCATGCCTCTGGCCATGGCATCCACATACTTCATAAAGACAGTTTCCAGGTTGTAGACGTTGTATGCCACTTCTGTAAGGGTTGTATGCCACTTCTAAAGGCTTAGAGAACATGTCAGAGCCGCAGTGGAGGCTGTTTGGTCAAGAAAGTGACCTGCAAGTTCATGGTGCCATGGGAAGCTTGACTGTTCTTAGGTAGCCTCCACAGTCCAAATGAGTTGGGGATGGTACCAATAGGAAGTTTACAGCTTCCCCCTTTGTGGCTTTGTGCCACAAAGTTCTCACAGGAACTTACAGTGGCTGTTCTTAGCAACAGTAACTTAAGAAATACAGAAATGTTTGGGTGCACAGTTTATCATCTTCCTATGAAAAAATAGTCTGATCTCGGAGATACAGTTTAATTTTAAGGCTGTTTTGTAGTAAGAAATGCCACTGTTTTACTAATTTGGACAATCTTATTTCTGCATTTTGAAAAGTGATGTTTCTAATGCTTCTGTAGAGCAAATCAGGAACCTCTGTCTTAGCTGAAGCATGTCAAACAAGTCTTAGGTAGACCATTACACCCAAATAAGTGAGATTACAACGTGTTTCTTTGAAGATTGGAACTTTTGTTGTCTATCTGTAATGATTATGTATATATATTGTGTATTTGGGAACTTTTTTCTTTCAGTATAAATATAAACGTATTTTAAATGGCAGATTGGTCCATGAATTTGTTTTTAATGCTAAAAACAAAACAAGAAGCAAACCTCAAGTAAACATGTTAACATTTAATCTTCCAGTAATGGAATTTGAAACAAAATTCGCAGCAACTTACAGTAGCAATGCGGTTCAAAAGTATTTTTCTGATGCCTGTTGTGAGAAGTTAGGGTATGTAAAATAAATGATGTATGGAGCTGTAGGAATGCGACTTTTGCAGACTACCTTATGTGTAAGGAACATTAAACATAGGGTTCTCGTTTAGCAAATAAATAACCATTCATTTCAATGGCTGCATAGTCTGGACTTCTGTGCATATTTTTGCAAAAATGAGAAGAGGCCATTAGGGATTTAATATAAAATAAATCGCCACGGGGTCTTCTTGTAGTCCTAGTCTTTCTGCCACATGGTGTGTCACTAATGTGCATAAATGGGCTTAAATGAATTTGTTATCTGTATTACATTTGCAGTATGTATATATTTATACATTATTTTTTAATTGTGTTTAAAAATAAAACATTAAATACATCATTTCTGAGAGTTGAAAACATACCATTTGTAAATAAATCAACCTTAATTAAGGTCTTAAAATGTCAGTGTATGATATGTGCCTTAGGAAAATTTATAACATACATAGTACATAAAGCTTAAACATACTTTCATTTCCTTTTTCAGAAGTGTTAGGAGGGTAAAGTCATAACCTCATATGACTGAGTAATGCAGCCACATGTGCACTAATGTAAATACCATGCTCATGCTTAGACATCTGACTGCTGTCTTTTGGAGACAATAGCTGTTCAGTTGATGCCTCAGGTGAGCCAAAGTACCCACATTGTAACGAGTACAATCCAAAGTGTGCAGAGATTAGAAAGGCAAGCTGAATTCTCTGTAGTGATTTTTCTCTAAAGGTATGAAAGGAATCTGGTGGGGAGAACCATTTAAGTGGTGGTTTTAAGTGGTTGCCGTTGCAGCCAACTGGGAAGTAAGCCAGGCCAATCAGAGCAGTGACAACTGTTCCTTAGCTGCCTCCCAAAATAAGAACAAGACCAGCCACCTCGAGTGTATTTATACCGATGTACACAGCCTGGAGAATAAACACAAGGAACTCCACGCCCAGTCAGAAAGTTAGGGTATCATAGGAGTAGCTGAAGCAGGGTGGGACTGCTCACACAACTGGAGGAATATGATGGATGGCTACAGGCTGTGTTGTAAAGAGAGTCAGGGAAGAAGAGGGGGGGAGTTGCACTTTAGGTTAAGGAGAACCTCGAATGTGTGGAAGTCAACTACAGTGACTATGGAAGCCCTATCAAATGCCTTTGGGTCAAAGTTAAAGGGGTCATCTCCAAGACCGACCTCCAAACTAAGACAATAAGGGCAAAGAAGCAATATTTGGGTCACTTAAGCAAGGTCTAGGTAACAGCTCTTGGGTCTTTTAGCTGACTTCAGCTATCCAGACATTCTTGGTAGAGCAATACAGCAGGTCACCACATCTGTCAGGTTCCTGGAATGCATAGAGGACTGCTTCCTCATACAAACAGTAGATGTGTTAACCAGGAATGAGGCAGAGCTGGGCTTGCTGCTCACTAACCGAGGAAACCAGCTTTGTAATATCTCGCTCAGTGATGGCTTTGGCTGCAGTGATTGCAATATTGTGGAGTTTGGGGTCTAGCTGTGCACTCTGAAGGTTAGTACTAAGGCACAGGTTTTAGATTTTAGAAGATCAGAGCTCAGTTGAAAGGGAAGCTTCCACAGAGAATAAAGGAGCTAGCTGCTGCTGGGAGTTTTTCAAGGTTGCTCTTATGAAAGCACAAAACAAGTTCATCCTCTTCATAGGGAAGGGAAGTAGGTGGAACAAGAGATCCTCTTGGTGTAACTGTGAGCTTCTGAGTCTGTTCAAGACCAAAAGAGAAACACATGAGAGATGGAAAAGGAATTAAAAATCTGTTGAGAACCACGAGAATATTTGCCAGGGCATGAGATGCGTTAGAAAAGCAAAGACTCAGCTTGAATTCAAAGTGGCAAGAGATGTCAGAAACTACAAGAAAGGGTGTTTGGATATGTAAACAACAGCAGAAACAGGAGGAGACTACTGGGCCAGTGTTAAATGGAAGAGGTGAATTACTCACCAACAGCAATGAAAAGGCAGAAGTTCTCAACACTTCCTTCACCTCTGTTGTCACCAGCACAGTTGGGCCCCAGACCTCGGAAACAAAAGTCCATGTTGATGCAAACACAGATCCACTGTCAGTGAAGAAAAAGTTGCTGTGTGGGCTGTTACAGGAACTTGACCCCTGCAAATAAATAGGACCTGACAATATCCACTCAAGAGTATTGGAGAGCTGGCTGGGGTCATTGTGAGGCTGCTCTCCATAATCTTTGAGAAGTTGTGGAGCTCAGGAGACATCCCAGAAGACTGGAAGAAGGCTAATGTCACCCCCATGTACAAGAAGGGCTTAATGGAGGATCCAGGAAATTATAGGCCCTGGTAAAGTTATGAAACAAATCCTCCTGGGACGATTTCTTGCAAGTCAGATGAGTCAGGTGGTTGGGAAAAGCCAGCATGGATTCACCAAGGGCAAATTGTGCTCAAAAAACCTGATTGCCTTCTATGGCAAAATAACCTGCTTGGTTGATGTGGGGCAAGCCATGGACATTGTCTACCTATGTTTCTCCAAGGCTTTCTCTACGGTCTCTCACAGCCTCCTGGTGAAGCTGTGAACAGCCTGGACCAGCTGCCCGTGCAGTGGGTGGGGAACTGACCCACAGGCAGCATCCAGAGTGGGGGTAAATGGCTCCTTTTCCAGCTGGCAACCTGGCACAAGCGGGGCCCCCAGGATTGGTGTTGGGCCCAGCGCTGTTTCATGTCTTCATAAGTGGTCATCCAGAGCACTTAGAATCACTCAGGGATCGAGTGAACACTTTGGAAGGGAGAGCCACCCTGCAGGAAAACGTGTGTAGGCTGGAGGAGTGGGCAAAGAAGACTGTTACGAAGTTCAACAAGGACAAGTGTAAGGTCTTACACCTGGGAAAGCAAATCCAGGAGTGCAGCACAGGCTGGGAGCACAAGTCTGGGGAGCAGCTCTGTGGAAAGGGATCTGGGAGTCCCAGTGAGCCACAAGCTCAATATGAGTGAGCAGGGTGCTGCTGCAGCAAAGGAACCCAGTGAGATGCGGGGCTGCATCGACAAGGGCATCGTCAGCAGAGATTGTCCCATTCTTGTCAGCGTTTGTGAGACCACACCTGGAATACTGTTGTCAGTTTTGGTCCCCACTATACAAAAAAGATGGGGACAGGCTGGAGAGGGTGGAGATAAGAGCCACAGAGATGATCAAAGAGCTAGTAAGCCTGACGTGTTAGAAAAAAAGGCTCAGGTGAGACCTTAACACCAGGTTCTAGTATTTAAAGAGTGGCTACAAAAAAGATGGAGACTCTGTTTTTACAAGGAGTCACATGGAAAAAAATGAAGGATAATGGGTACAAGTTATTCCTGGGGAGATTCTGATTAGACACAAGAGGAAAATATTTCACAATGAGAACGATTAGTCATTGGAGTAATCTCCCCAGCAAAGTGCTGTTCTTCAACATTAGGCACTTTTAAGATTCATCTGGGCAGAGTGCTGGACCACCTTGTCTAGAGTGCTTTTGTCAAGAAAGTTTGGACTAGATCATCCTTGAGATCTCCTCTAAACTGTTATTCTGTGATTCAAAGAAGTGCTTCCTAATTAAGTATGTGAAATCAAATGGCAGCAAAAATGACATTGATTACAGTGATTAGCAGGATTGCTTATAGTTTTCATATCAAGACAGATTCCTTTCGGAAGATGATGTGGGGGTGATATGAGCTGGAGTTTCCCCCAGTCAGTGAGATGCTTCTGCATGAAGTCATGTGGGATGTTAGGCAAGATGTTATTATGGTCTCTTGAGATATGAGAAAAATGTAAACTTGTAAAACTGGCCAAGACCATTATATTTACAAATCTTCCCAACTCCGCATGTACTGATTTATTCAACTGTCATTTTTGCAAGGTGTATTTGATTATTTTATTCTGTAGTACTGTCGTAACAGATAGTGAGCCAGAAGCATCAGAATTTTTTGTACTTGCAGTATCATTTTAAAAATGCACAAGATAGACCAGTGGTATCAGGTGTGCAGCGGTATGTTTTTAGGATTTCGTTTTTATTTCGGTATCTGGGGAAATTGGATAGATGTCATCGGTTGTAATTAGTGTGACATTTAGTCTAATTTGGCCCAAGCTATCATTTACAATTTTGCCTTTAATGATTTAGTCCAGTCTTGGTTCAAAAGTTAATAAACAAAGTAAAATAACTATGAGAATTATTAAAGGAATGAGCATAAACAATTTACTAACATTACAGTAAAAATGTGCTTGTGCTCATAAGTGCATTGTTCAAAAAGATAAACTATTTTCTTTTGTATCGTTTATGAAATGTGTTTAAATAAATTAAGGTAGTTTCTTTATGAAATACAGCTGTAAAATATGCACTATCTTTCAGCTAAGTAAAATGCTATAATCTACAGTATCATTATTGGCCTGTATTTCTGACTTCTACAAAGCTGACTAATTTATCATTTGTATACTCTTCCAGTTCTTGTCAGTAGCACTCAGCTTAGCTGCTTATGGGGCATAGACATTGACAGCGGGAGGTGCTGTTTTGAGAAACGTTCAGCATAAAGAGTTGTTTCTGTGAAATATAATGCACTTTTAAAACAAATTCAGTGTAAAACCTAGCATGAACATTTAACATTTTAAGATCTGGCCGTAATGCATAAGAATTTAAGAACTGATAATAGTTATGGATGACAATAGGACTATTAGAGAAATTCTATTTTCTGCTATTCAGTTTTTGTTTTTTCTTTGCTATTGTGTGGGAAACAAATTAATTAGAACATTGAGCTGTTGATCCAACATTACAGTATCATTCTGTATAAGTAAAAAGACATTTTGAGTTTGCTAGTGTTAGTGTTACAGTACTACAGAAGCCAGCGATTCTGTCAACAGGAAGTGAAGAGAGATACAGTGTATTTCTAAACAAATACTCTCCTTGGTGACTACTTTTGTGTTTTTAATTAAAAAATTTAAAAATCCCTCCACTTTTAAAATCATGTAACATTTGTTTAGAATAGTGGTATTTTGGTGTAGAAAACCCATGAAGTATGTTTGATATGTCTTGAAATTTTACTTTTGTTACATCTCTTTGCCAAAGCACATCCTAAAAGATCTTCTGAACTCTTAATGTAAATGAATGCTTAACACTTATAAACATTACAATAGCCTATGTTTTTGTCATACACCACTGAATGTTATACCTTCTACTACATACCAGAAGCCTAGTCCTGAAACTATTGGGTATTTTAAGATTTAGGAACATTTTGGAATTTTGAATTAGGCAGATCAAACGCTCCAAAAGATTTTTGCAATGCACCTATATTCTCTGTTCAGAGGATGATGGGAAAGATCCTTTTTTTGACTCTGTGTAACTGGGCACACTCTCAGGACTTGAAGTCAAGTGTTTTGTCTGACCGGAAACTTCAGGGTTTATTTAATTTTATATACATTTTAATATATTTGTTTTACAATACAGGGATTAAAAAAAATTACAAAATTGAAATTCAAGTTGAAAGCCTTCAGCCCTTATTTGAGTTTTCAAATTCCGATTAGCTAAGAACACTAATTCTATCAAAGACTGCAATTTTCCTTTCTCTCTTTCTAGGAGAAAGATAACATTTTCTCAGAAAGGTCACCGCTTCTGTATTCAGAATTATTCACAGCTTCCGTGTGTCTCCAACAAAATGTAGTTTTCATCATAAAGTTGCTGCATGAATGGTATTCACCAAAAAATATAATTCCTTATGTAACTCCATATCTAAATTGCTTGGTTAGATTTTATTTGTGTATTTAAATGAATACATGCTAAGTCTAACCTGCACACTCTTTGAGCCAGGAAAACCAACATTCAGAACTCCTGTGTATATTGTGAGTACTGTAACATCTTACTTTTTTACCATTTTTTTTTTCCGTATATACTTGATAAAGTATAAAATGAGAATTCCTTCAGGGTAATCTTGCATTGCTTTCATGATAAAGACTTTTATTATTTTCTCCATAAGAAATTCTGTGGGTGAATATATAATTTTTAGTCCTGAAATAGCTACATTTCTGAAATGAAACAATGTCTTTATCCAAAGTTACTAAGGACTGATTGAATTTCTTAATTACAAAAAGGAAAAAAAGAGTGGGAGGTGTTCAAGGTCTACATTTTTTTTTCCTGACTGCATTTTTTTTAAAAATTACTTTGTCAGAAGAATAAATCTCAGTATTTTGAGTTTTGTAACTCTCCTTATTTGTGATTTGCGGTTAATAAAAAAAAACATCCTTTGAATGAAAGCTTAGGTATGGAGAGATTTTCATTTCTCATGTTAGCATAATTTCTTTGATTTTGTACAAACAGCGTTTTCATTACTGTTTAGACTAAAAAAAAAAAAAAGGCAAAACTCAAGCAGAACAGGGTACTTTCTTCGGCTGTGATCTTGTAGCTCTCAATGTGTCAGAATTTCATATACCAGTTAGATGTCTGCCTTCCAGAATTCTTACTTCTAAACAGAATATAAACACAACACTTAGGCTCACTTAGGTGAGGAAAAACCTATTGAGGCCACAAAATTTATGCCAGAGTAAAACAGTGGCAGCTGCTTATTTTATCTTCCCCAAATAAGAAAAATCGTAATTTTTACATTACAGTGATGGGGAGTTGAGGCATGTATACAACCCTTTCACACTTTGGGACAATGTATCTCAATTCTGTGAAAAAGAATTAAAATGTCTGAATATGGGCTGCTTGGTTCTGTGGCTCAGGTCAAGCAGGACTATAGAGTTGGTAGTAAAATGACACAGGGAACCTGAAACACTATCTATTTTCATTGCCAGACAATTTTTCTTCCTCCTTCGCATGAACAACTAAAGCCCTTGGAAGAAAATGTCTCTTTCCTTGGGTGCTACCTTTACAAACAAAATGGATCAGTTGGTATTTATTTGTTACCGGTTCTGGCACTTTCTCCAGAAGTACAAATGTCACTGCTAGATATATTGTAACTTGGTGGCATTTTATCCTTCTGGTCTTGCTGCTGCTGTTGCCTTAGTCACATTCTCAAAGAAATTTTATAAAACTTGATTCTCCATCCTTTACGAGGGTGGGGGTGGAGGGGGAGAGCGAAGACCTAGACTTAGAGAAGAAGAAAGGTAAGAGTAAACGAGGTCTACAAGGAATCATCTTCAGTCCCTTCTTCATTTTCCCCACTGCAAGATGGCCAGAGAGATATGGTCAGCAATCTGTGCCTGGATTCCACATGCAGAACTTGATTATTTCTTAGATTTCATGGATGACAGACGTCTGTGTATGCTTGTTTCATTGTCAGTGTTTGGCACAGTCTAGCAAGGAAAAAAGTTGGAATAAATTAATTTTGTACTTTAAATGGGAACTGTTAGGTCAGCTCTTCAGTTGGTAGAACACCATGGACTTAGACTAGTTGTAGATTGTTTCATTGGAAGAAAGATTTGAGGATGAGTTTGAATAATAAATGGCAACTTTAAAACCAGGAAGCTCTGTAATTGTGTCTTAGAACCAAAAATCTTAACTGAACACTGATTTAAGTGTAATTTTTTGTCCTATTTCATGACATATAGAGTCATAATCTTCTAAAAATACATTGTTTTGGTCTAAAAAGTTGGTCACCATATCTTTTCTTATACAAACAGTGTTAGCTGGGTTGCTTCTCAGCATTTGCTATTAAAGAAGACTTTCTAAATAAAGGGGCTAGAGATAATTCAGAAATAAAAAAGTGATTTTCCTTTCACATTCTCAGTTGACTATTTGCCATATGGGTTGCTCAGCATTACGCTCTCAGCAGGTCTAATTTATGGTAAACACACAGTGAATGAACAGAAAAAAGAGGCAATGAAAATATTCATATTCTCCGTTCACTCCATTTTTTTTTTAACTGAAATCAGCTTATTCAGGTTTAGCCCGTATAGTTGTGGCACTTAGTTGAGTATGTGTGTATTTCCACTGTGCTGGGAGTTTGTGAAGACTGAAGTGGTGCACTTTTCTTGCCGTGAGACTGATTTGCTGGAGCTTGCATGGCAGTGTATAAATGGTACCTTCCTCGCTCTGGTCTGGCATGCTGCCAGCTGCCCCAGGGCTGTGCTTTCTCCATGAAGGGCAGTTGGTGGAAAACATCACTTTTCTTGCTGTGGTATGGGATGCTTTAGCTTTTCCCTGGGCCTCTGCAAGAGCATCACCAACTAAATGAATGTGTTCATCTTCTGGGCCACTGCTAGGATTTGGGTCAGTCACAGAAGGAGGTATAAAATAAGTAAAAAAACCCATAATGGTATAGGTTTTTCTCAACCACAGCCATGGAAATCCATAGCATCAATATTTTGAAAACTTCCCATCTTCAATGAGTTCCTGGGGCTTTCTCGTACTGTTGTATATGCTTTCTTTCTCTCTGTGGGTTATCTTCTTCTCTAGGGAATTTGCTGCCATTACTGTCCTTCAAGGACTCTTTAGAGCTTGGTTAACCCTAATCCTTGTATGTATCAGCAACCCAAGTGACCACTCTTTAATCAGTGCTTCCAGCCCAAAGAAAGAGTTTTTTTCCACAGGTGGGTCTGCATTGCTATATTAAAAAATACCCCAAAAATATCTGTTTTACATTTAGGAGCAGGCATATCTGAACAAAAGAAACTCCATAGCATAAACAGATGCATTGTTCTGAATAATAGAAGTGTCTGCCATTATGCGCTTCATATTGTAATTGCAAACATGAAGTAGCTACAAAGAAAATGCCTTAAAAAAGCAGTGGTTTGCATCCTGCCCTCTCTCTCATGGTTATACATTAGACCTTGGTAATGCATATACTTTCCTTTCTGCCTGGATGCTGTCTGTTCCAGCAAGACACCTGGACATTCCCATTCCAGATATGGATTCAGCTGAGAAGGACTTGGGAGTGCTGGTGGAAGAGAGGCTGGACATGACCCAGCAGTGTGCACTCACAGCTCAGAAAGTCAATGATCCTGGGCTGCATCCAAAGCAGCGTGGGCAGCAGGGCCAGGGAGGGGATTCTGCTCCTCTGCTCTGCTCTGGTGAGACCTCATCTGGAGCTGTGTGTCCAGCTCTGGGGTCCCCAGCACAGGAAGGACATGAAACTGTTGGAGAGAGTCCAGAGGAGGCCACCAAATTGAGAGGGGTGAAGCACCTCTCCTGTGAGGAGAAGCTGAGAGAATTGGGATGTTCATCCTGGGGAAGAGAAGGCTTTGGGGTGACATAATTGCAGCCTTCCAGTACGTGAAGGGAGCCTACAAGAAAGATGGAGAGAGACCCTTTACAAGAGCATGTAGTGACGGGACGTGGCGGAATGGCTTCAAGCTAAAAGAGAGTAGGTTTTGGTTAGATAACTGTGAGGAAATTCTTCCCTGTGAAGGTGATGAGGCTCTGGAACAGGTTGCCCAGGGAAGTCATGGATGCTCCATCCCTGGAAGTGTTCAAGGCCAGGCTGGATGGGGCTCGGAGCAACCTGGGCTAGTGAGATGTGTTCCTGCCCATGCAGGTGGTTTGGACCTAGATGATCTCTAAGGTCCCTTCCAACACAGGCCATTCTTGATTCTATGATAATTCAGAACTGTCCATGATTCTGATTTAGAAGAAGTGCATTAGTCCTATATTGAACAATCATAATAGAATTTCCTTTAGGCAACATTTTTTCCAAGTCTTCAGGAGAAAATATTCAGTTTACAGCATCTGGAGGTATTTAGTTCAAATAAATGCAAAACTCTTTCGTTGGATCCTGCTAAATGTTTGTCTTAGCATGGTCACCACAGGTAGCCAGTGTGATCCAGGTTGCATATTTGGCTTGTGTATTAGTGTGTGCAGTTATGTTTGATTTCCCCTTTTTCAGTCTTACGGATAGCAGTTAATTGGAATGACCAGTTTTGTTTTTCTTGTTTGTTATTGGGTATTTTGTAGTGCTCTAGTGCGCTGAGTCTTGTTGGTCTTCTCCACAAACTAATCTGTAAATACTTATAGCTGAATAAATAGAAAGTATTGGGTTTTTTATCGTCTACTATGAATTCTTCCTTCATGTATATCATGTATATCATTAGCTTAATTGTTTACAGTGTTCCAGTCAGTTACACTGTTAGATCCTCTGAGGTAATGGAATTTTGTTTTGTAGTATAAACCAATATTTACTGAGAAGCCAGGCCTCAGCCTCTCTTACTGTGGACTTTGGGTACTAGCAGTGTAACTGTAAAACTCAAAGTAAGGTTTTCAAGATGCCCAGGTGAACAGAACCCTGAAAGCAGTCATTTCACTACTTATGTATTTAAATTTCTACAAGTATCAGTTAGCTGAAGTCAGGAGCCATTGGTGACTGTTTAGGACTCTGGATTTCATGCCTTAAACCATTTTAGAAAAATGTTAATTTACAGTTTCTTGTATCAACTGGAAGTAGTTGGCAGGTTAAAGTAAATTAAGTGATGAGTGATCCTTCGTGTACTGTACACTCAGTCATCATGAACTCACATTCTGAACACATTTAAAGTTACATAGAATTCGGCTATCTTTTTTTTTAATCCACATTAAAGACTAAGAAAACAAGCATACTTTCAAATGGCCCTCTGTACCATCAGTGATGTACCTGTGCTTGAGGTCACTATCCTTCGCAAAATGTGATAATAATGTTACCTCTTAGCATAAAAACAAAGTTTGACTCCACAGAAGCAGCTGGAAACAAATAACCACATGCTTGAATCTCCTAGGAACAAACTGTTTGGCATATACTGCTCGAAGTTCCTCATATTTAGGAATTCTTTTGAGTGAAATACTTACGTTGTGTCTCAGCTGGTGAGCATGAGGGAATATTCATTTCTCAGTGGTAACATGGAATTTGATTTTATAAAATGTTTTTATATATATTTGATGGACTGAAACACTTCAAAGAAAACATGTATTTCTGTTTTTAATCTAATTCAAAGGGGGTTTATGGTTCTGGTTCCAGACTTTTCTCAATTTTTATGTATAGGTAAAGCAGAAGGTTATGTCTTGTCCAAGCTAGCAGGGAGGAGAAACAGTCCTTTTCTGTGACATCCAGGAAGATGATCAGTTGAGCACTAATAAATGGGTGTTTACTGGGTGGATACTGCAGATGATTTGAAAAGGGATTGTTTCCAGTTAGGGAAGAGGGTCATGCTAACAACAGTATGTGCTAAAACTTATTTTTTTATAGTTACAAGTTGAAAGGGAGTGATAAATGAACCTCAAGATACACTGTGTTCATTCCCGCAACTCCATTATACTTCAAAATTTTCAAGTGCAGCTATTATTTTGTATTGCTTTTTGCTCAGAGACTCTGGATCTCTTGACTCTTCTGCAGTAGAAGTCAGCAAGAGAAGCAACTGATAGAAAGGAGCCTTCAGGGATTTGGTGTTTGGTCAGAAAGGACGTTCCAAGAGTCAAAGAAGAGAGATGAAATTATGGCAGAAGAGGGGAGTGAGCTGCTGTGGTACAGAACATAAAGGCGTAAAACAGTATTAGTGTGATATAAACCAACTTGAAGCTTCCACCAACTTGTGGGTTTCGAGATTATGCCATAGTATTTTTCTTAGAGATGGGGCTGCTGATTTGTGGCACTGCATGCCATATAAAAGTATGCCATCCATTTATGTCTGTGTGTATATATGTACATATACACCAGATATATGTGAGACATATGAGCTGTCTACCTGCCTTTGCTACATGGAAGATTAATTAGGTTCACTCTTTTATCTTCATTGCCCATTTTCTTTATTCTAATGCAGTTTGCTTAATTCTGTCTGTGAGAGTGCATCTAGATTTCTGACTCAAATACTGAGAAATAAATTTCTAACTTTCTGTATTTCAGAATTGTTCTAAGAAGGTACCTTGCCAAATTTTCTTGTCCCAAAGAAATGGAGAAAGGCCAGAGTCTCTGCTGATGTAACTGTTACCAACCAGGGGTACATTTCTCTCTTAAGTTTGACCATATAAGCAGTAAAACTGATTAACTTACACTGAGTAGTAAAGTCTTTTTCCAGTACAGCTTATTCTGTGTATGATTGGCTTAAACTTTGCATTTGACAGTGCAGATTTCAGGGATGAAGGAAGTATTCATGGTAAAAGTCAGCAGAAAGAAAGAGATTTTCAGGTGCAGAGTGAGTTAACATATTCCAGAGGTGAGATACAGTCCAGTTTCTGTTGAGGGAAAGTATAAATGTAAGCGGTGAGTGGCAGTGCTTTTGTAACAGAGACGTAGCCTAAGACAACATCTTGGATGGTACCCATAGTAAAAAACTTTAGTTTTTGGGACAAAGCAGAATGAAGATCAAGATGTGGAAATAACAGCATAATTCCACAGATTAAAAAGCCCACATAGATACAGAAGATATTTCATATTAGGATTTAGGTAATAGTATTTTGTAATTACAGACAGTAAAGGGGAAGCTCTTCACAGAACTGTAAGGGGTTTTGTTACAGTGGGCAAATGATGATTTTAAAAGAAAAGAAGTTATTTTGGGTGAGAAGATGGAAGCAGTTTTCCTGAAGAAAAAATTGCCTTAGCTGCTCACTGTCTACATATTACTGATTTTCTTGGTGGTTTTAAAGATATCCCACTGGTAAAGCTTTAAAAAAGAGAATCTCTTGACCTCATGAAAAAGTTAGTTGTTTGGAATGTTGAATGCAATTATATTGACATATGGTGATAATGTGATAAAGCGTAAGGGTTAAAGGTTGAAGGAACCATGGCTTGGCAATTAGCAATGTAAATGAAACATTCATTATCCAGCATGCTGAGAAGTTGATGAACTGTACAATAAATCTGAGCCCAAGTCACTACTGAGATAACTCATTTCAGACATAACAGTATTTATTAGGATTCTAGACATTGTTTTGCACTCTCTGGTGAAATATCTTGCTCTAGAAACATTTTCTTCATTAATGTATGTGGAGTAAATCAATACTAACATTCTCCAAATAATATAGAATAAAAGACGTAGGAGCATGAAAGACATCGAAACTCACTCTATCTGAAAAGATGTTTCATTAGATAGATTGGTATCTCTTCGCTGCATTGGTACTGGTATTTCTACAATGTAAATTGTCTCCAGTGGCTTACATTAACTCATTTGAAGCCATTTTTTCTCATCTTTTGAGATACAGTTGAAACCAGAATCTGACCTAGTAAGTAGACAGCCAGCTATTCAATGTTGTAAATTCCATTTGCTACATAAAAGAAGGCAGTTTTTTGGTGAGAACACAGGATAAAGACTTGTTTGAGAGATTAATGCAAAAAGTGTTTACTCAGCATTTATAAATTCCACGAAGATGAGGATTGAGTGTTATCAGGGTTATTACAGTTACCTGTCCTTGTGTCCTTCTTAAAATAATGCTTAGTACCAATAAAATTAAAAAGCTAAATTTATTCACTTGATGCAAGCAGAGGTAGATTACCTCCCATTCATTAGACAGTTCTATGGACAGATTAGGAGTAGTTTCTAATAATTAAATAAATAGTGCATAATTTGATCAGTGAAAATAACTGAGGAGGATTTAGCAGAAATTCAAGATGCAGAAATATGCGCTAGCTTTTGTGTCGGTGGAGACAGGATATATTTGGTTTGTTTTAAAAAATGTTGAAGTTATTTGTTCCTTTTAAAAGCTACCAATTTATCACGGCCATAGGAAGTAATGCATTATGTTTCTGCACCAGTTTTGCATTTTTTTGGCATTGTTAAAAATTTTGTATTATATTTTATTTTACTTATTTTTCCCACTGTGGAATAGATAAATTCTTTACTATTGAGGCAAAACATTTGAGTAGATATATATGAATGGTATATAAACTCTGGGGGAGTATCCCGTAATATGCAATTTTCCTGCTAGTTCTTTGGAATGTTATTCTTAGGGATCATTATGAATCTTGACAGATCACGTAATGATTTATGAATTGAGAAAAAAAATCAGTATTCTCTTAATCTTCTCATCTGTGAGTATCTGATCCACGTAATTCTTATTTCACTCATCAGTGTCAGCAAGAAATGCAGTATTTGTTCAGTAGTACAAGGAAATAAAATGCACTGTACAGAAGAGTAAGTCAATATTATATAGTCTATACAGAAGAGATGGCATTCCTATATGTATATAGTATGGTATATTTGGATACTATTCTGTGCAACAGTGAAAGTACAAAGAACATGCAAGGAAAACTCTAAAGAGAATTGGCTCCCCCTCCCTTCCTTTGATTTATTGTACAGAAAACTATTCAGAGAGTAAGCTGATATATTATAAATATTGAAGAGCTGAAAGTTGCTTTTGAGTAGTCATCTGTCAGATACTTTATAGCTTCAATTTCTCTTAAGAATCTCTTAGTTTTCTTATTCAACTGACATTTCCTTAGGTCAGCATGGTACACGGGTTGGAAAATGCAGGATATGTTTGAGATTTTTGTTTGGAAAGCATGTAACAGTGGCAAGAATTAAGTACTCAGAGTCCTTCAAAATTGCAATTTAAACTAAAAAAGAAAAAATCTTCTAACTTCTTGGAATAATTGAGATGGCTGAGTATTACATGTTCCAAAAATAGGTTCCAAAACAGTTTCTGTTGCAGGCACTACTTGGTTTCTGCTGTGGTTGTGTCAGAGCATGGCTGTACCTTAAAACCAAAATTATGTAAACACAGCGCTTGGGTGAAGCACATCAACCAGAATACTTGTTATAAAGACAAATGCACATACTGTGTATAGCATAGCTCTGCCAGAACTGAGAATGTAGCTACTAATTTATTGTAAATTTGTGAGGAAAACACTATGAAGAAAGTATTTAATAACTCACAAGGTGTATTTATATCTAATTACCTAGCTTTGAATTTCTTTGACTGTCTACATAACGTTTACTTCTGTGGCTGCTGCTGTGCTTTTCCGTAACAATGATATCAGTTAGGTGAGTTTGAGATGATAAACTCTAAAATATATAATAGATTTTCCTTTACCCAGACTTTTAAAATTAGAAATTACCACAAATGAGTTAGTGTTCTGTTGCTTATCTTTCATTTTAGAATATTCATTGTAACATCTCTAATCTAAATAAACTTGCTGGCCCACAGTTTATTATATGCATAAGCAGTGTTCTGAATTACAATGTCTGTAAAGTCTTAATTTCTTGAATACTTAGTGGCAGTACTGGATCAACTTGAATTGAAATGCCTAAGCAGTAGTGTGTGTCTGTGTTTACGTAAAAATACACTATTTTGAAAAACATATATATGCATATGGACACTTTAGAAATATGAACTATTTAATATATATACAGGTTATATACAGTATATATAAAATATTCAATGCACATACAGTAAAAAATACATATATATTAGATTTTTTTAAACAAATTTATTTCCACAAGCAGCTCTATCAGTACGAAAGTTGAGACATGAAGTCTGAGTGTTGCTTTACAAACTTCTAGGTGTTTTCTTTAATTACTGTGCTTTTAGTTTCAAACTTTGAAAAGCTATTAGAATTTTGAAAGGAAGCTTCGTGGAGAGGGCTGGTCTTTCATCTCCCATCACACCCTTATTTTAAATTTCTTAAGCTTTCTTTGTCATATTTCTAGCTGCACTTGACATTTCCTTTTGACTAAAGGTGGAAAATTCACCAGTCACTGTGGTGTCATGACAACCCAAGTCAAGTGGGCCAGAAAACTCTGTAATCTTTGCTAACTTGCTAATGCAGAGACCACTTGTGATGATATCTCAGAATCTGTCTCATTTATTGCAAAGTACTTGAACAAACCTTCTGGAAAAATCATATATGAGACAAAGAAAAATTAAGATATTGGGAAGCTTATGGCATACTAAGGAAGGTACCTGCACATACACTGTGCACTTTTCAAACCAGTTAAGACAATGTTCATTTTTGTGGCATCCAGTAAAATGAAATAATACTGTGACATAAGGTACCATCTTGAAGCTCAAATCCAAGTAGTTTCTCAGAGTTCCAGGACTAGCAGGTAAGTAATATTTCTTCCATGTATTTGTGTATTTCTCAGTGAAAACCAATCAAAGATATTTGGTGTCATATTCATAGGCATGTGGTCATCGTGTTATGTATGAGGGTCCACGCACAAATGGCAAAAATACCATTTTGAATCAGTGTCTTTTCCTTATGTTTTTCTGCATAGACATCTCCAAAGTATCACTGCTTGTTCTCAACAAGTAACTCTTCCATCAAAAAATAGTCTCTTTCAAGTATGATGCTAGTGAGCTACGAGGAATCGGAGTCAGGCTTTAGGTGATCTATTTTTTATCACAGAATCATAGAATATGTGGAGTTGGAAGGCACCCACAAGGATCATTGAGTCTGTCTTCTGGCCCTGCACAGGACAGTCCCAAGAGTCACACCATGTGCCTGAGAGCATTGTCCAAACGCTTCTTGAACTCTGTCAGGCTGGTGCTGTGACCACTGCCCTGGGGAGCTGTTTCAGTGCCCAGTCACCCTCTGGGTGAAGAACCTTTTCCTAATATCCAACATAAACTTTACAACTGACACAACTTCAGGCCATTCCCTTGGGTTCTGTCACTAGACAGCACAGAGATCAGTGCCTGCCCCTCCTCTTCCCCTCACGAGGAAGTTGTAACTGCAATGAGGTTTGCCCTCAGACTCCTCCAGACGGAACAGACCAAGTTCCCTCAGCTAACTCCTCCTGCAGCTTCCCCTCAAGGCCTTTTGCCATCCGTGTTACCCTCTTTTGGATGCTCTCCAATAGCTTTATATCCTTCTAAGTATTGTGGTACCCAAAGCTGCTCCCAGCACTCGAGGTGAGGCCGCCCCAGCTCAGAGCAGAGCAGGACAATCTCCTCCCTTGCCCGGCTGGCGATGCTGTGCCTGATGCCCCCCAGGACAGGGCACTGCTGAACACTGACTCATGTTCAACTTTCCATCGACCAAGACCCCCAGGTCCCTTTCCATGGCACTGCTTGCCAGCATCTCCTTCCCCAGTCTGTCTGTACAGGGTTGCCCTTCCCTGGAGCAGATTCCAGCACTTTCCCTTGTTGAACTTCATATGGTTGGTGATTGCCCAGCCCTCTGATTTGTTCAAGGTCTCTCTGCAGGGCCTTCCTGCCTTTGAGGGAGTCAGCAGCTCCTCTCAATTTTCTCTTGTCTGGGAACTTGCTGAATATTCCTTCCAGTCCTGTGTCCAAGTCATTTATGAAGATGTTGAAGAGCACAGGGCCGAGGATGGAGCCCTGTGGAACCCCACCAGTGAGAGGTCCCCAGTCTGATGTTCCCCCATTCACTGTAACCCTTTGTGCCTGACCCATGAGCCAGTTGCTCACCCATCCCTTGATGTGTTTATCCAGCTATGGGCTGCACATTTTGTCCAGAAGGATCCTCTGAGAGGCAGTATTGGAAGATTTACTGAAATCCAAAAGATCACAACAGGTGGTTTCCCTTTATCGACTGGGTGTGTTACCTTGTCATAAATGGAAATCAGGTTTGATAAAGCAGGACTTCCCATGCTGGCTGTGACCAATGAGTGTGTTGTCCTTCAGGTGTTTTTCAATACCCCCGAATAATCTTCTCCATAACTTTACCACGCACTGAAATGAGACTGACAGGCCTGTATTTTCCAGGGTCCTCCTTCTTGGTCTTCTAGAAAATCAGCTTCCAGTCAGCTGGGACCTGTCTGGGTTCCCAAAACTCATTGATCAAAAATCATTGAGAGAGGCATTGCAATGACATCAGCAGCTCTTTGAGAAGTGTTGGATGAATCCCATCAGGACACATAGATTTGTAGAGATCCAGCTGGAGCAACAGATCCCTCACAATTGCAGGATCAGTTGGGAGTTGATCATTCTTGCAGTCATGGTCCTCCAGCTCAGGGCACTGACACTGCCTTGGTCAGTCATCCGTGTTTAAGACAGAGGCAAAGAATTAATTAAACATCTCTGCCTTGTCCGTCTCCCTGTTTGTGAGATAACCATCCTCATCCTGTAATGGGACAATCTAATTTTTACACTGCGTATTGCCATTAGTGTATTTGAAAAAAACTCCTTTTATTGTCCCCCACAGTTCTGGCCAGCTGGTTTGTAAGTATCACTTGTGGGTTTTGCAGTCTAGTCTCATTGGTGGTTTTCTGTTAAGCCCAGCTCTTCTATAGTATTGATTTAGAGATAGGAGGTACTTGTCTTTCAGTTGATCATATTTAGATCGTGTTTTCTAATTACTTTCCTCATATCAGCTGCATGTCCATAGATCTGACCATAAGTCTCTTGGTAGACATGAGGGGAGACCTTAGACCATGTGTCTTGGGAGAAAAAAAATATTTTTGTTAACTTTTTAGTACTTCTTCTGGCGTGCAAGCTACTGCTGATAACTCTGCTGTGCAGAATGGATGTGAAAAATCAGAGTAAACTGAATAGTAATGATAAGTCATGATACGGCATTGAAATGACTAGGAGGAGAAGGTGGTCTCCATGTAAACCACCGTAAATGTCAAGGCATTTCATAAAAAAATATAAGGATTCTTCTGTTAGTAATTTTCCTGATTGCTTGAGATGTGTAAGTGCTTATCAGACTACAGAGATTGGCAAGCACAGAGGTAGAATCTGAATTTACAGAACCTGCTGTAATTGACATTTACTATAAGCTAGTTACCCAGGAGAATACTTGTTGTATGGGTGAAGACTGCCAGCTTGCAAGGTGGCTACCTAACACTGCTCACAAACAGCACCCACTTATCAGCTTGTTTATCCATAACCTGCCTACTGCATAACAGCTCCTCTATTCCTGTATGACGGAAATGAGAGTCCTGGCTGAAAGTTTTAGTCGTAGCCTTCTTCTGTGGAAAACTGGAGCCATCTGCTGTCTAAAGAGGGCATTGTTTAAGGTGAAGTGTGTGTTTTTTCTGTCTCATCCTATATCCTCAAAAATTCTCCGGTGTTTGTTGTTAGTAGGGTATTTGCTAACAACATGGAAGCAAAATTATTTAGGTCTAGATGTTTCTGGAAAAAACTTACCCTTTGGTACATATAATAAAAGGCATTTATCCAGACTTCTATATTAACTGTTACTCAGATATTTATATTACCTAGGCAGCTTGAGAATCAGGAAAAGAGCTGGACAAACAGCCATCTTTAAATGTGCAACATATGAAAATCTCATTCAATAAATTTAGCAATTTCTCTTTCCTCAGTTCATAGTTAGCTCCCATTACTAGTTATCTTCTGAATAATTTTTAAAAATCCCACTCATTTCATACAGTTCAGCTCTGAATATGACTCAGTGGAAAAAGCATGCCAAGGTCCTAGTTTCCTGTTTTCTTCCTGGTTTCATATCTAATGGATATCAAAAAATACTTGCTCATATACTAAAAAAACCCCCAGCCAGTCAACCAAGAAACACCCCTAACCAACCAGCCAAACCAAACCAAACCAAACCAAACCAAACCAAACCAAACCAAACCAAACCAGATCCCAAACCAAACCATCACAAACCTGGGAAAAAGTATTAGTCATGCTTTTTTGACTTTTGTGTCTGGTAGGTTTTCCAGATCAGATCAAACTTTGTAAGCCTGTCAAGATGTTTTTCCTCTAATGCTTCTCCACCACTTCTGCAGGCCACATTGAGCCATTGTCTGATGGCCAGTTGCTCCAGTTATGTGCTATGTTTTGAAATCTTTAACAGCTGTAGCTACATGGAGCTAAACGAATAATTATATGTCAGTTTGGGACAAAAAATACGTTGCAGTCCAGGCAGCTCTTCCTTAGTTGCAAGGAGTTGTTCAAGCGTGGGAAGAAAGAAATGTGTAAAACACTTAATTTGGTGCTAAAGTCAAAAGATACGCACTAATTAGTTTAGTTTCTAAAGTTCCCCAGCATTTTCATTGCTGTGGTAGTTGCTTGTGTCTTCTACACATACACAATCACACCCAGTGCAAATAAGACAGCGTTTACATGTAGGTTGAACCAAATGATTATAAATGAATTGAGGGATGTCTCCTGGGATTGGACATAAAGGTCTTGTAAACTGAAAATTTTATAAACAAACAGCTGTTGGGAAAATACCATTATGCTGTAATAGCTGCTATTAAAATCCATTAGCAATCTTGATGGCCTGTTTGAATTTGATGCATCATTTGCTCTGACAGCATTTCTTACTAAAGAATTTTGTAAAATATATGTAGATTATGAAAGACAGTATTAATAGACTAGGAGATTAACACTGAATACACATTTTACTTCCCTGTGCCAATCAAGCTTTGAAGAATGCTGTGCATCCTTGAGTTTAAATGTCAGCAGAGAAACAGGAGAACATTAACCTGAACAGCTGCAAAGCTTTCTCCGTCACTGTGGGAGAAATACACAGCTCTGCAGAGATGAAGTATTTCCAGGTTAGAAACCATGTTTCAGGCAACAAAATAAATCTCCAGTGTTTTCTAAGAGTTTGTGTGCTCTCCTAATTGATGCCAAACTGTCATTCTCCTGCTCACAGATCCATATACCGCAGTGGATACCAGCTGCCATAGGGGTAGGTATGGCCTGTAGATCATGCTGCTACTAAAATTAGTCAGACTTCTAATGAGATTTTGAAAAATCTGTATGCCAAGAACTATCTGAAAATTCTCCTCTTTTAAGAACAGTTCAAGTGTCAGTGATAGAGCTAAACTGTCCCTTCAGAACCAGGTAAGAGAACACATGGAGTGACCTGTCTGTGTCTGTAGACAGGGGCAGAGAAGCGCTTAGTTTGTTCATGGATGCTGCAAGGGCACCATCTGGTGGGTGAATAGTAAAGATTAAAGCTTGATATAGCAATCAGATTTAAACATCTTTTAATCAAGACTTCTTGTCTGCTCTCGTTGGTAATGCTCATACTCAGATGACGTAATACTTGGTATTGTACATATTTAGTTCCCTCTTTCTTCCTCTACTTTGTATTTTTCCATGTTTTACTCAATGAACTCTACATAACGGAGAATTCTCTCTAAGTATTATTCTAGTATAAACTCTAGTATATAAACTAGTATAAAATATCGGTACCCTCTTTTCTCCCCTCTCCTTATATCTGTTATCAATTTCTTTGCCATATCCTCTCTGTCCTCCCTGATATCTGTAAGCAGTTGTTTTCTAGAAAGTCTGGCAAAGAATTCTGTGTCTTGTACTATTTCCTCTTATGACTCCCCCTCTTCTTCCTGGTGGATGTACGGTGGTGAAGGTGAACCATACATTACATGTAAGAATGTTGTTCTGCTGAAGAGTACAGCAGAACTATGGTCCATTCCTTTTGCAGGAGGGAGGAATAGCAGGGCTTGTGGTTCACTGTAAAGAGAGGTAAGTCAGTGCCTTTTGTGTTCTTTTAGCTCTGGACCATTGTGTCTCGTTATGTTTTGCAGTTTGGATTTTTAAAGTTATGTCTGCTAAGGTTTATGATGCAAATATATTCACTGAAGGAGCTGTAGGTCTGTGTAACTGCTGTTTAATCTTAACAGAGTTGCAAGACTAAAACTAGATTAATATAGTAGATACACTATTTAAAGTGCACATTGTTAAAAGAGCCTTTACTACCGAGCATCTACTACGTGGTTCTGATACTATATTATCCATTCCACTATATGCCTCTCTCTAGCATGCAGCAGTAGGTGGTCTTTCAAAGCACAGTGTAGCAGAGGTAAAGCCCTAGTGTCATTCCATATGGATTTTTTTAAGTGTTTTGAAAGGAGATTGGCCACTTGGAGCCTAGCTTTCTCATTTACTTGTTAATGTTTTTAACTATGTTTTCAGAAAATAAATGAGGCCCTGAATTAAAAGACATCAATTTCACAGAGGTTGAAGTGAGAGAATTCTAAAGATGAGCCAGCAGCATAGAAGGCCTTAGATACAGCCTAATTAATAAGGTTTGTGTTTTACTTCCATGGATTACTGCAGTTCCATGAGTTCAGTAAGATTTGAATACAGTTTAAGTACATTTTACCTGAAGTATATTACTAGTTTGACCATCCTGTCTTTACTTCATTTCCTTCAGTGTCCAGACAACACAAATACAACATGATAAAACATTTTATTCAAAACCATAATTTTGAAGCCTCAAATTAGCAGCAGGCACCAATGAAGTCAATGGGTAGCCGTACAAAACCTAGTAAATAGGCTGTTTGGTTTGTTGGGTGAAATTTTGCTTTGACATTGCTGAGAAGTACTTGTTTGTTAGTGTTAGAAAGATGCTTCAGTCACAATGAATGACCGTAATCATGATGCAGGAAAGTAAGCAAATGTTTAAGCTTGGCTCAAGATTTAAGTTCATGGAAGAAAGCTGTAATGGTGTGAGCAGAGTCGGTTGTGCTAGCTGGAGTCACTAGTGCGCGAGGTGGAATTGCCAGTAAGTTGGTAAAGCTCATTTTAGACTCATGTTATGCTGTAGGGGCTGTACTGGTGTAGCTGAAGATTTTGGAAAGTAATTGACCTGGCTGCTGAACATATTGGGAAAAAAAAGATTTTGTGTGCCACTTTTCCTGTAATGTTAAGTCTTAAAGCACATTTTTGTTTACTGACCCAAATAAAATCCCCTGTCCTTTAGTAAAAAAACCTTTTTTCCTTTTTCCAGACTCCTAGTCATAACTTCTTTTAAACATTGAATATTTCATGTAAATATCAAGTAAAACTAGAACAATATGAAACATATTCCAGTTCTTTTGGGTGGTTGTTTTACTGCATTTACATGCCAGTATCACCAAAGCAGTCTTGCACCTCAGAGTGGTTAACTTCAGATTGATTTTAGGGTACTGTTTTGCTTTGCATCTCATTTTTCACTTTTATTTGTCTAGTGAGAGAGCAAAGGGCAACATTCTGAAGGATACAACCTGAAGAAGGCATGTATGCTGGAGTACTTCGTCCTGTAGGTACAAAAGCAGCCTTACTGAGAGCTTGCATTTGGTTCTCAGGAAATAGAACCATCTCAATGGTAGAAGCTGCTCCCTTAGTTACTGTGAAACAGACAACGGTGCTGCAGCTAACTTCAGCCTGGTGTAACCAAGTGTGAGTCCCCTGGCAGGCATCTGCAAAAAACTTTGTTTTATCCTGTTTTTGCTTGTGTTGGTAATGACTCCTGTTCTCTCTTCTGAAGGAACTGACTGCATAACAAACGAGTTGCTAAAGGCATTTTGTTTGCATAACTGTAAGTGCTTATTAGAAGAATCCATAGGAAACTTTAATGAATTACAAGAAACTGAATTGCTACTCTTATTTGTCTGGGATTTTTTTTTGGTGGCAAAGTTCAGTGTACAGCATTTGACCCTCTCTGTCCAATTCCTAGTTCCTAGTTCGGTCTCATTGCAGATGAGACTAAAGTCAGTTGCATTGGTAGTACATTGATCGTTGTGTGTTCCTGTGTTTTGGAGGAAGATACTCAGCTTCCCACAGCAGAGAGATAAACTGAATGAATGGAAAATTAGTTCTCTTTTGTCTTCAGTTGTATTCCAGATAACAGTTGCTCCATACTGACAAGGCATTTTGGGTGGTCAAGCAAAGTGCCAGTGGTTTAGCATACAGTGCAAAAGTGTATGATTTAATCAAAATAATTGAAAATGCATTTCTAAAATACTTACATACTTAACAGGGAACTTCGACTTCCTGGAAGGGCCTTTTGCTAAACTTGAGTGCCTAAGGAATGCCATGAATATCATCTGTGTATTGGAACTGATTGGGAGAATACTTATGTGTACGTCAGTGGCATGTGCGAAATTCTGTGAAGTCAGTGAGAGGATTTCTTTTAACTTCTAGTTTGTGTAATTCTGAATTGGCCTATTTGTTCAGGCTTGCAAATTGAACATCTAAAGGTAATAATTACTATTTGTATTTTCCCATACGAAGGGAACCTCTTTAGAGTAGGGTTTTTCAAAAATGTGGATCTGTGGTGCTGAAAGGGAACATTTGTCGTGAAACAAAGGATGAAAGTATAAAAAACACTGAAGTACAATTAGAGAGAATTTTGCCTTAATGTGAAACTGTATTTTGCAAATATATTGGGGGTAATAGGAAGAAAAATGAGGAGTTTAAAGTGGCAACAGGAGTGTTCATGGCAAGTAATAGGGAAAGAAAAAAATAATGTAAGTCAAGAATTTTCAGCACTGTGGGAAGAAAGCTTGTAGGAGAAAACAGTATTTTGGAGTCAAGAGAATGAATGGAAGAAGTAAATTTTTTGAGAAAAACGGTTTGCAGTCAAAAGACTGGGAGGAATCAAAGAGCTCCTTTAGAAAGGCAGAAAATGCAGCTAGATGAAACAGAAGGCTTCACCAACTACTAAAATTTGTTGAAACAATCCTAAAGTGACATGTTAGCAACTTAGAATATATTGGAAGGGGTAGATTTGAATCCTGCACAAATGATTCTTTTTATTTATTATCAGCTGATTATTTTTAATTTTCTATCAATTTTCTTGCAACATCATTTTCTTGTCTATGTATAAGGAGTGAAATGGCTTTAATAATTGAGTAACTGTGGTTTATTCCTGAAGTGACATTGTGAGTTGCATACTTAAATTAGCAAAAAGTAAATCTGACAGGGGAAAAAGAGGTAAAAAGTAAAAAAAAAAAAGTTAAATTGCCATTTAACTTTGAGTGGCTGTGTTGCTGTGTGAGGTACTCTCAGGTTGTAAGACTATATTCCCTACCAGATTTTGTCATTTTGCCTTTGTTTTTTTATTGATGAACTAATAATTTCACATTAAATACCATTCCCATCCAGAAGCAATTAGTAATGAGACATGTCATCCCACGAAAATATTTTCACAATTTCTTCTCCTCCTTTTGAGTATTTTACCTGGAAGTGTTTGAGTTCCCACCAAAGGATTTTTGCTGTTTCTACAGTAACAATAGTGTTAAAAGTGTTGATATTTTGTTATTAAGTGCAAGGCACACTGAATGATTTGTTTAGAATGCCACAGTGGAGGAGGTGCTGCGGGTTTCCTTCTACGTTTTATACACAAATGAGCTCTCAGCATAGGGGCGTTAAGGAACAGGGTTGCTGTCAGAGACAGTGGTGCAATGGAGCTGTCCTGGGCCATATCCCACCAACATCAGGTGGAAACATTTTCTGGCTCTTCTCTTTGGGTTTCAACAGGAAGTCTGGCATTATTTTTTCTCTCTTTTACCAAAGAGGGGGCAGGCCTGGAATCCACTGTATTAGAAAAGAAGGAAAAAGCCCCAATCTTTCACACTCAAAAAAAGACCTCAGGACTAATGGAGCTGTATTATTTCTAAATATACTATTGGCTGAAGACTGAGGGTTTATTATTAGCTTGAGTGAAAGTAATTTTCAAAGATTAGAAGAAAATTACTTCCTGTTACGGAACATAGGTATGTGTGATATCTGTAATATAGAAGGGATCAATGAATGTATAATTTTTCAGGCCATCTCCCTGTGATAGCATCCATTTATAATACTGCAAGCTTCTTGCTACTGGAAGTGTTTTTAATGGTAAATCTAGTCTTGCTGTCTCCAAACAGGAGAAGTGTTCCTGAAAGTAGGAGAGAAAGGACTGTTTCATCCCTCTATAGTGGCAGCAACTGAAAAGATACAGCACGTCTTGCCAGACGAAACTCCCTGTTAAGGGAAAATGGCAGTAGTATAATGTTGTCATTGTTAAGACAAAGCAAGTCTGCATTTCCAATTTAAACTGCAAGCATTAAAAGCACACTAAGAATAGCCTGCCATCCTGCCTTGGCATTTTGGGTTTTTTCCTTTCATTATATTTTCATGAAGAATTAACATTTTGATACAACATTTGTTCATGGATTTGCAGTGGTTAAATCAATAGTTAATGAGGTTCGTCGTATAATTTGAGCTTGTAGTTTGTTTATGCTAGACCAACTTTATCCATACTCCAAACAAATTATCTCTTATAATCACCAGCCTGAAGATAAATCTCTAAATGTTTTTCTGATGATAGTGCTGTGGTTGGCAGGTGTTAGAAGTGCCTCCCAGGGACAAAGATTGAAGATGGGCTTGTTCTCACAAATCCTTCAGGCGAGGTTGTTTAGCTTTCTATCCTGTCATCTGCAGACGAGCCTTGTATGGTGCCCTGCTAATGAAATCTAATAGGCAAAGGTCATATATCTTTATGAAGAAAAATGCAAAGCTGGTGAGTGATGAATGTGCTTCATGGGGTTCAGTGGACGATGCTTAGCAGTAAAATCCGTGTTTAAACAGTGCTTCAAATGGCCTGGCATATCACTGTCTTTTGTGCCTTAACTACTTTTTATGACAATTCTCATTACTAGTGATGGGAATAGATAAATACAAAAATAGTTGAATATGCATGCGAAGTTGTCTGTGTAATTAAAGAAATAGGTGGGAGTAATTAGTTTTCAGTATTCATAGCATAAGAAGTGAGATGGCTCACATAATAGTACACAGCATTATTGTATTTAAATTTGAAAGCTCTGTTGAGGAGCAATAGAAGCATATTGTCTAGCATGAAAATGTGAAGATTTAGGTAGATTCTAGCATCTGTTATAAATCAAAAATGCCTTTGTCAAATGTCAAAACATAGTATTAAAAAAGGGGGGGTAGTAGAAACAAAACATGCTGGTGTAAAATTGCAGGTAGAACTTCTAAAGAATGCAAGTCAGTGCCTTTAAGAAATTGCTAATCTGAAGTTAGAAGGAATCAAATAAACCAGATATTGTTGAATCACTGCTGTTTTTTAAGAAGTTACCAGTTCATTTGCTATAGTTAGACTGCTGAGCTAAGAGACAGTTCAATAAATCAACTCAGGCTTGATGGATTTTACAAACCATTGCAATGAGCACGTGGAAGAGGAAAGAAATCTCTTAGTATTCCCTCTTTGACAAAAGGATATGCAAAGAGCCTGAATGGATGAATGGTTGATTAATTTTCCCAGAAATTTTCTTGACAGCCAGAAATGTGTTTTTGCATTATCATGTTTGCATGGGGATTATTTTGTAAGGTATGAATTATTACGTATAACCTTACACCTGAGACTTAGCTGGCTAAAAGAGACAGCTCCTGGTCAGTATATGTGTGGTTGTGATGTTTCTTATGTTTTAATTCATCACTCTGTCAGTTCAGCCTTTTGCTTGTTACCACTTGCTAATCAGTCAACAGTGAAATCAAATATTGTATGTGACTAAATGAACCTTGTAACTGAAGTGATATGTTGTGTCTTTTTCAGTATTTTTTAATTGATTTACAAGCTATGGAAAAATCAGATGGAAGTTCTTAACCTAGAATCAGAAAACAGAATAATATAAAGGAGAATAAAAAAGTGTCTTATTGGCTATGTCCACATGGCCTGTTTATTAATTAAAAATAGTGCTTCTTTTTCTCCTATAAGTTTTTGGGGTATATAATTACTAGATTGTATAAACTATGCTGTACTTTACTATGGAGATACTTCTTTTAATTTTGTGCGCATCGTGCATATTTTCTTCAGGGGATCTTTGCTTATAAATATGGTGCATAAGCAGTTCTGTACTTTTAGGCTTTGTATACCTGTGGCTTCAAAATAAGAGCCTTTCCTCTCCACGTACTTTTGTCCAAAAAAATATGTGCACACGTACTTCAACCTTCAAAATCAACCTGGAGGGAGTACATTTCAGCATATTACATTGCTCTGTACTTCTCTACTTGGAGCAAAAGTCATAGTGCTATGATTGCAAGTTTTCTATTTTATAGAGTTTGAGTTTGAAAGACACATTTGAAAAGGGTGTCATTTAAGCCTTTAAACTTGAAAATTACACCTATATATTTTAATGTATTTTGCATTTTTAGCAGCTCCACTACTTACCCTTCAACTATGAGAAATGCTCAAAATTGGCAACATTATCTTTTTCATGGTTTTCCTATTACAGAAGACATCCACTTACAATAAGACAAATTACAAGCACTTTGAATTTCTTCCCTTAGAGATGGGAATAAATGAGTACTTTCACCTCCATATTACCAGACTACATGATGTACTTTGATGCTAATTCCTGTGCTGCTGCAAAACTTTTTTCTTCTTGATATTGAGGTCACAGCAATCTAATATTAGTATTAGATACGCAGGAGCGTGCAGACCATTACCTGTGTTTGTTAATGTCTTTAGGCTTTGCACTCAGTGTTTGTCTTGTGTAGTAGCAGCAGTGCCTTGACAGGGCTTCATCTTCAGCCCTTGCGGTCTGCTGCATTCCCTGAGTACAAGTGTGCAAACCCCACCGACACCAGGGAGCATTTTTGACTGTTGTATTTCAGAGAGTTAGTTGTACACCTCAGCACTCACGGGGGGCTGCCTTGCTTGTGGATAAGAATTTGTGTTCCTTAGGTGGATGACAGTGACAGACACTGAAGGCAGGTATTCCAACTGCAGGGAGAATGTTGTAAGCCAAATAGGTCATGATGATATCCTTACATTACATGTATATCATAATGTCTTGCAGGATACATGAAGATGCTGTGTCCGAGCTGTGAAATTCAGAGCTGTCTCAGCTAGTTCTATAAATGAGGAATAATGGAACTGCAGTTTGGCAGTATACCTGAGCAAGATTTTCGTACCTCAAGTTTTACAAATTTTCTTTACCAGAAATCATGTGGTGTGCTAAATACACATAAAACGTGGAAATCTTTGGAAGTTCTACTTAAACACAGGTTAAAATGGAAAGCCTGAATTTGAATACACAGAATTTGTACCTGTATCAAATGCAAGTACCTGTATCAAATGTTTAGCTGCAATCTGAATTCATAAAGAATGGATCATTGTTAGGACACTATGATAAAATGCACCAGTGCTGTAGAAAAGGCACTGTTTCCGTTATGAACCTGGCTAAACGTGTCTTCATTGAACAAAGCATGCTGGTTTTTTTTTTTTTAAAGAGGAATCCTTCTTTTTTTTTTGCTTTCTTTTTTTCTTTTTTTTTTTTAGTTACTCTGCATTTAATGAAAATAATAGACTGTAAAAACACAGCCATCATCAGTACTAAGGGATGTGAGATCAGTGCTAAACAGGCACTCATTGCACTATTCTATGTTAGCATTCCACAATGCTACAGTATTTCCGGTTCAAATTCTTTCCAACTTAAGTTTGGAATGCCTAAAGTTAAACAAGTGACTGGGGTTGTCATAGAGCAAGATAACAGAGCTCAAAGATGTCCATTCTCCTACTCTTTAGTCTAGGACCTAGTACTGTTTTTTCTTTGGAAACTGGAGCCATAAAGGAAGCAGAATTAGCTGCTGTTTTTGTTCTTTACGGAAGACTGATAAATGTCAGTGCAGAAGAGCTGCTATTTGGTACATTGAAAAGCACAATAGAAAAATTCAGTATTTCCTTGCAGAAAAGATAGTGATTTTTTAAATAGACCATTTTCACCAGTGGTGTTGGTAGGAAAAAAAAAGAGGTAAAACAACAAATACACTTGTTCGTGTTTTTGGAGTCTAGTAAACATCATACTGTTTATACTGTTCTTTCAATTTTTAGTGACCTTTACCTGAAAACTTTTTATAAAATTAAGTATTTCTCTGCACTCTTCTGCCTTGCTTTTTAATTTTTTTTTTAATAAAGGGAGGGGTCTTCTAGTAATTAGCTGGATTTACGACAAATGGCACACAGACTGTTAGCTCTGCATGTGTGCTGTATCATTGGTGTTTACCCTATTATACTGCAATTTAAGTATGTCATAAAGTTTTATCAGTGATCACATAGAAATAAACTGGAATGCAGAAGTACCGACCATGAAATATTGGGAGAATGCAGTATGTAGCAGTATGTATGACTTCTCTATTGTGATAATTGCATCAGTTGTGAAAATTGTAATGGGATACGATATTCCTCATTTATATTTTGTGACGGTTGGGTATTTTTAGCAAATGAGTTGTCAGCAGAAAGGCTTCATTAGACCCATCAGGGTATCTGCCCATGAATAACGAATCCCAAACTGTACTGACAGTTTCCTTGAGCCAAAATGATGGAGCACCTCTGACAAAAGCCATATTGTGCTCTCCATGTGAGAAGTGTGAAGAACAAAAGAGACAGTTTGTTCTTAATTTGGTCAGGTTAATATTGACACAGTTAGCTTAGGAGAGTCAGAAGTGTGTGTAGTGTACACTTGCAGTGATCACTTGGGTAATTGGCTGTTGGTTTCATGAATCGGTGTTGCAAGAGACAGAGAAGTTACAGATTCTCTTCAGATATTTCTTGGATATTTTGCCTCTTTTAAAGGATCATCCATGTTTATAGTTATGTTATCTGTTAAATTTTAAAAATACGTTTAATTTTCAAGAAAGAAAATAGAGTTTCAGAGAAAGAAGTTCCACAGCAATATACAACCTGCATAAAGTGGTATTTCTCAACAAAAATACATAATTACTAAACATGTTCAAAAATCCTTCAAAGGTCTTTGGATTTCTTCAACTTTCTCATTCTGCTTACCTACCTGATAAGACAAATATTTGTAAATTTCAGAATGTTCATCATATTGCTGTGTTACAGAAGAAGCTAGCTATATGCATTAGACAAAACAAAAGCACAGTTTTATTACACGTTATGACACTAAATTACTCCATAGTTATACTGCTGTTAACTATGCAAAATATATGTTCTACTAGATTCTTTTTATTTCAAGTACATACATTTTAAGTATGCTTACAATCCATTTTTTTGTTTATAAGTTACTTAGAGGGCATTGTAACAACCTATAATGTTTACATATGCTGTTTACCTGCTGTATACTTTGCAAATATTAGTTAATACTTAAGCCAGCACATGCTAATAAAAGAAAAGGAGTGTATAAAAATGACCAGTTAACTGACCTTTGTCATTGTTTAGCTGTGTCAGTGTATTTCCTGCTGTAGTCATTCATCAACAGTATATTTTAAATGCTTGTAATTTATTTGGCATGTACCAGCTTATCTGTTGAAATTATTTGCATTTTTTCATTTCTGAAGGAAATTTTTTTATTTTCCATAAGCATTTATAAAATGTACAACGTTTTGGTTGTTCAGTTAAGTTAGCAAATTTGTGGAAGAGTCTATATATCTACCATGTCTTTCAATATGTGGTCTTTGGTAGTTTTTAAGACTCATTTGCAGCTGTCATTATTTACTTGAATGTTTGAATGCTTTTGAAGGGAGTAACTGAATTTTGTTGTTGGTGCTAGTTTAAAAGAATAAACTTTAAGGATATTTAGGAGAGTTGTCAGGGATTTTCAGATGGTTTTGAATCTGCTGTAGTTCAGATTTTTTATTTTAATAGATTTTAATTGTTCCAGCTGCAGTTAGGAATGGGATAACTGAGGTGACTGTTTCATGCTTAAGGACATTTCGGTACTGTTTCTCATCTACCCAATACTTGTGTCTTCAGAAGAAGATTTTACTGGTTTGGACATTCAAAGCTTATTCATGATAATTCCTCACCATAACCCTCTATTCAGAGTTCACATCTGAGTGTCCACTAGTAAACTGTTAGCTGACTGTTCGTGCATTAATCTGTGTGAATTTCATATAAACCTCGTTTTTAGTTGCATCAAAGGGGAACTTAATCTCTATTTACAGAAAGGAATCTACTTCCAAAGCATTTGACAAACAGATTTTTTTGTTTTAACTTACAGGGAGGGAGATGCATTTTGTGGACACATTTGAGTAGATTAATAAATAGTATTTATATATTTGTAACCAAAACAGTAATTTATTAGGCAGGAGACAGATGCAGGGGAATAACATGCCAGTCTGCACATACAGTTGTGCTGTGTTCATGATGAACTGCTGTTTATTCAAGGCCAGTGTAGCTTGGCAGCATCAAAAGAACTCGTGGCTAGAAGATGACAGAAAATTATTTTAAATACAAACAGCAGAAACATACAGGAGAAACAAAATTTCTAAGTCTTTGTTCACCAGTAGTTATCAGAACTGAGGGCTGAAAAAAGGCATTTATACTTCCTGCATTATGTTCCCAGTTGAGCAAGGTGGATGTATGGTTTGTGTTTCAAGTCCTAGATAACTGGGCTAGTCCAAGCATTAATGATAATAGGAAACATGAAAGTTTATCTCCTGTGTGTTTGGTGTGGGGTGTGTGTGAAAGTAGGCAATTTTCTTGATACAAGGAGTGTAAAAATACTTTGCCTCAGTCCTTACTTGTGTGTGTGTTTGTGTGTGTGTGTGTGTGTGTGTGTGTGTGTATTTTTGAAGATTTGCACAATTCAAAGAGCAGGAACAAGGGAGTCTGTAGGAACAATCTGTGGTAATTGTGTGTTACAATTGGGTAACATCATCATGGACACGTATAAAGGGCTGTAAAATTAAGTTAGCTTGTGGATTTCCTTTTGAGTGCTGAATTCTGCATCTCAAATGCAAATACTAATCAATACTATTGTTTTAACATCTATTATTTTAGATGAAATATTGGCATGACAAATTTCATAAAATATTTTTCTTTTTCTAACAAAAAAAGGTGATTTATTCAAGAAATAGCAATAGCCCAGTATCACAGAATTACAGTATTGTTAGGGTTGGAAAGGACTTCTGGAGATCATCTAGTGCAAACCCCTTGTCAAGGCAGGGTCACCAGGAGCAGGTGACACAGGAAAATGACCAGGTGTG